>JAPTHA010122786.1:0-19467 GCA_029814585.1 Gymnapogon annona | reverse complement strand
CAGTTTCCTGCATAGAGAAATATAAGATTCAGTCTCACCTCAAACTGTCAACAAAAGGCCAAGAAGTATTGCTTTCTCTGAATTTTTACCAGTTACAACTTGCACTGGAATGTTGCTGCTGTCTTTTTTTTAATCTTGTGCTGAAAAGGCGTATATTAAACTTTAGAACGCTTCTTTCCTTTTCTTCTGCCGTCTTGTAGGTCTGGGGATAACATACTGTATAGTCAGTAAAAGTGCAAGCACAGTAACGTTGACATATTTAATAACAAGTTCCTCTGAGATAAAGTAACATTACAGCTGGCTTTGGTAATGTTTCTTTGTGATAACAGTCATTTTCTTCAGTCGTATAATTAAAACATTGAACCTCCTGACAGAAGTTGCTAAGTCAGAAGAAGGTGTAGGGCAGACGATCAGAATGTTACCACCTCTAACTCATTTTGAGCCAGGAAAACCAGTGTACACGAACAATGGTATGTGTTTGACTTAAACACATTTTTGAAAAGGTGAAAAACATTACAAATATATTCTTTCCCTTTATACACAAGGTTTCATAGTGAAATCATAAATATGTATTTTTTTCATTTAAATTTCAAATAAAAAAATAAATACTATATGACCTGATGCCTACTTTTTCCGTCCAACTGATTTTTTTTCCATTGAAAAAAGCCTCAAAATACATAAAAAGGAACAGGTTTGTCATATACTGCCTGCATATATAGGGGCACTGAAATTTCTATAAACAATTCAATTATTGGTCATTTCTCTGCATCTGAACTGTCAAAACACCATGTGACCAAGGATTGGTAATAATTGTACTGAATTTCAAACACAATATTCGTTGGTTTTGGCTCCTGTGGATATTATCAGTGCACATTTCAAATCAGTTTTATGTGTTTTATACTAATAATGGGTATTGAAACTGCCTAACAAGGGGAGACACTGCCCTTACAGAATACATTTATAAAATCATGGATGACCAACAATGAAAATGCACACAAGCTGTGCTTCTTAAATTGTTTATTTAACTACCAATACTCGTTGAACTATTAGGAATGTTAAACAAATGTATACATTTTGAAACACATTAGTCACTCCAAATTCCTCTTAGTTCTATCACCTTTAAAAGCACTAAAATCTAACACGAATTTTTTTGCAAAGATGCCTATGTACAATACACTCTAAAAGCTCTGACCAATGCCCAAATATATCCTTATTTTTAGTATCTAAAAATGTACCTCTTGAAAATACGTCACTGACCCATGTATTTATATTTATTGCGCTATGCAAGAAAATACGAGCTAATTACTGTTTATTTGATTAATAAACCATTTGCATCTCTTCGTTTATATACTGATACTCATTTTCAATGCCTTTGGGTGAGATAAATACGCCCTACACAGAGGACTACGCTAGCACACTGTAACACGTTACCATGACGACGACGCTGTTACAGTCTGCTAAACCCTAAAGTTTTGTGTCATTTAAACGCTTTCGATTATTTTTAGCACACATTAACTCCACATAGTCCAAATGTCTTTCTCCTATAATACGACTGCGTCATCAAATGATTAAAATGAAAAATAATAACAGTATTTAGCCGCAAACCTGTTCAAAGATGAGTTTTAGGAAGCTGTTATTTATCAGCGTCGAAGCGTCCCCTAAAGTCGAATCTCGTCGCGGACAAGATGTTCCGTTGATTTTTTGTTTCTTTTTTCAGTGCGGTACGATGCCTGTATTTTAAATATATTTAAAGGTGTCTCCAGAGGAAACCCACGGCACCAATGCATGAGTTAGTCCTCGGTTTCGGTAGCATTAGCACCCTACGTGGACGTAGCACGTAAAGGCAGCTGCGACGAGCGTCTTTTGTGATTGGTGGAGAAACCGGAAGTGTTTGCTGAATGTCCTCGTCCTACTGTCAACACAACATGGCTGGATTACATGTGGGGCATTGGCGCTATTATTAGGACACATTCAAGGAGAAACGACTTCTCGGCTGTCATATCAAAGTATTCCGACTTTATTTAGATTAGAGTGGTTGCTGTTTAACGTGGCTATGTCGCACACGAAGACAGAGTGAAGACAGAATAATGCACAAGCTCACAAAAGCGACGCTGGCCTTCCACGGATTTGGCCGCTGTCTTCATGCAGAGAAACACTTGACTGCCACAAAAATCATCAATCGAGGACTGGTTTCTTCCGAACATGGAGATGATTCTGGCAAGAAGGAGGTTTATGATGTTATTATTTCCGGGGGAGGTATGGTTGGATCTACAATGGCATGTTCCTTAGGTGAGTGAACGTTAACATTAAACAATTGGGGGAAAAAAACACACCTCTGGAATTTCTTCCCAAAACTTGCTGAATGGCCTCCATATTTTGCTTCCAAATTTAAATAAAGACAGTACTTGACCTGTAGTAACGCACCTAGACCAGTTCTTCTCCTTCACACTTATATTGTGTTGCAAATGAATAAAAACGGTGTAATTTTTTTTACGTCACTTGATATGCATACATGATATGGAAATTACAATTTGCAGGAATGGACCCTAACTTAGTGGACAAGAAGATTCTGGTTCTTGAAGCGGGCAATAAGAAAGTGATGGACAAGCTCCCTGAAGTCTATGGCACCAGAGTCAGCTCTATCAGTCCAGGCTCAGCAACACTCCTCACTGGTATAGTATATTTAAAATAACTCTTTCATCAACCATAAAAAAATAGATAAATGTAAAATGTAGTGTAAATTTTGGATTGAACCACCTTGTGCCGCTTCACTTTTAAAAGGCTCCCAGTAGATAAGCCAGGGATCAGACACTGTGCTGTCATTGAGGTTTAGGACGGATCATAGCTGACCTCTTTTATCGGTTGTGTACTGCAGTTTTGTTTTTTGCTTTTCCCACTGCAGTAATACATGTAATTTTGTCAGGGTTAAAGATATAGCACGCCTGAAGGTATTTTATTTTCTCGCAGGGGGAAAGTTAATGTCCAGCCAGTAGTACACACATCAAGAACAAAAGACAGATACAATACAAAAACACCAGTCACACTTTTCACTGTTCAGGAGCCTGATAGCAGCAGGAGTCTGCGACCAAACTGAAGCAGCGCAAACTCAGACCATAGAGAGTGGGCGGGTTCATTCAAGAACGATAAAGTTCTGACCTTATGTAGGTGTGTAAGGTCATTCATGGTAACTCCTGCAACTCTGCTGCATACTTTTACAATACCCTCTAGCCTGCTTCTGTTTTTGATGTTGAGTTGGTTTTGATGTTGAGTTTGATGTTCACGATTCGATTCGATTTTTTTCCCCGAGATTTACAAAAACATAACTGCGTTTCATAAACTACTTATTGGTAAATCTTTTTTTATTATTTTTTGAATTTTGCATCTTGCACAGTCTTGGACAAAAAAAGTTTTGTAGCCTGAAGGGGATTTTGCAGTACAATTACTCCAAAAGTATACAGTAAAAGTACTTCATATTTTGTGTGCTGGTAGTATATGAGGTTCTAATACAATCCAGTCCATTTTCATAAACTACTTATTGGTAAATCCTTTTTTATTCATTTTAGAATTATGTATCTTGCACAGTTTTAGACAAAAAAAATTAATTTTTGTAGCCTGAAGGTGATTTTGCAGTACAATTACTCCAAAAGTATGCAGTAAAAGTACTTCATATTTTGTGTGCTGGTAGTATACGAAGTTCTAAACCCATACAAGCCAGTTCCACGGGGTATTTATTGGAAAAATGAAGAGAAAACGCCTTTTAAACTGTTTCGGGAAGTGCTTTTATTTTTAAAAGAAAACAGAACGTATCTTTACATTGTGTTTGTACGTGTTCCGTAAAACGCAGCATAGTTCATAAGAAACATTCAGTTTGAGAAGAAGCACGCCAAAAAACCGGATCGGCTCGATAACGCAACATAATCATCTCATTTTGTTTCTGTTGCGCCTCGTCGACCGTAATCCTGAGACAAATCGCGCGCATGTCATTCACCAGCAGCTGACTTGACCAGGAAGAAGCGAATCGCTGCTGGCTTGACCGAGTCTCTCTCTGCCATGTTGTTTGTTATCGCAAGCCAGGTCTTTTTTTGCCATAGTTTGTTGATAGTGCTACACACGCAGGGGTGAGGGACAGAGGACGCGCCGCAGTCAGTGAAATACGGAAATGTGAGAAATCTAAAAAAATTTCTCAAAATACGAATCGATTTGACTTAAAAACCCAATTCACGATTCGAATCGATTTTTTGCCCAGCCCTACTCTGGAGCTTCTGATAAAAGTACATGCCCTGACGTGCTTACATTAAAAATGACCTTACCTTGTACTTGGTTGTAGACAGTATGAATGCAGCATACATTTAGCTTTTATCTGGTTGACTTTGTTTCATTTGGAAATATACATCCATTCCCCACATTCAGGCTGCACCACATTCAATAAAAAGTTGGAACCGGTGTAAATTTGGTGCTAATTAAGATTGAAAATAATCACATAACAGGTGATTGCCATGGTAGTTAGGTACAAAAGCTGCATTCAGGAAAATATAGACATTTAGTGTCAATGATGGACATAGGTTCACCAGTTTGGCCACAAATACATGAGAAAATTATGGAAATATTCATTTTAATAGAATGAACAATTCACAAGATGTGTGGGAATTTGCGTTTTTCCCCCTCTGTGATGCATTACAGGATTATGTCCTGAATTACCTTAAACTACCTTTTTTCCAGCTTTTCCTTGAATGTGTTACATTGTGAATGTGAAGGACATACACGTTTACCTCAGCTTTCATTGAAATTAATCCCAATTTGTTCAGGATTATGTGAGACGCTGCCAGACACAGCTGTACAGAAATTGCATTTGTATGAAATTTTGTTTGTTCACACAGGTATTGGTGCATGGGAACACATCACAAACATGAGGTGTAAGCCCTACAAAAAGATGCAGGTATGGTGACGCTAGACTTTTATGTTGAGTAGCTTTCAGGAAATCTGTCTTGCCGTAATTTCCTTTTATGGTCATTTTCTTTCTTCTATAGAAAAGGCTTGAACTATTGTCGGCAATACCATAGTTGAAGTGTATTGCAATGATGAACGTCTGCCAGAATCCATGTGTTCCACTGCTTACTTTTTTCCTTCATATGTTCTCCCGACTTTCTAATTTACCGGCATACTGTATGTATTTCTGTCATGCATCAATCAACCTACCGTACAATTTGTGGAGAGGAAAGTCTCTGACACTCGGCTTCTAGTCAGTCATTCCGCTTAATGAACAAGCAACACAATGCTGTATCATATAATCATGTATATGGTATGTAATTGTTCACATTAAAATGACAAACAGTGGTTTCATGTAGCATACATTTTGTTCATTCCTTTGTGCAATTTCTGCTTTCGCTGTAGCACTCTAACATAAGTGGCACTAGAAATGCCAAAGAAAACAAGGTGCATATATACTGTAAAAACGCCAGGTCTCTGATTACTGTGAGCGCTTTATTCCCTATGGCCGTGCAAGTTTTATTTATTAAAGCCATGTTTGTTGTGAAAAATAAATCATTATGACATTTAGAAATTGGTGCGTATAACCAATGTCTTCTAATTATGAAGATTCATGTGAACAAGGGGAAGAAGATGAAAGATTAGGAGAGTGGTTGTTTGCAGCAAAGTTAACCCGCTTTACGGCTGCGGGTGCAGGCTCGGTCCATCTTGTAAGATGTGGTTGGCGTGTACCAAACACTCAACCACAGGGTTTCTCTCTGGGCACAAGATGTCATCATGCAGTGCCTAAAAGTGATTATAGTAGTGTACCTCTCCCATTATACCTTCACTGTACTACCACTGTGTTGTTTGTCGGCTGTATCTCAGTCATATACTTGACATATCTGCTGGGTCTGTTTTAGGAAGCGTGTAGAACATTCTTTCCATGCAGTGAAATACTCGGTGCAGTGTTTGAGGGCTTAGATTTGAAGCAGAAGGCAAAGTGAGTCATTGCTGTTAAGACGCCCATCGGCCCAGATTTTTATCCATAAATTTGGTAGGAAGTGTATTGTTTTAAGTCTTGCACAGTAAGTAGTAACTCATTCTTCCCTAAAGCTGCATCATTTAACTCTGCATTAAACAAAACCAAAACAATTTTTGGGCTGGTCTCAGTAAATCATTCTTCCCAACCACTTATCACAAGCTGCAAACCCACTGCCATTAGTGGTTTTCTAGAGGGTATATCCCCCTACTTTATGGCTAGCTGGAAAAAAGTAGTGCAGCAGCATATTACTGCAGAATGATGGGTTCTGTCACCATAGTTACAACCCAGGAGAGGATTAACCTTGTACAAACACTTTTCACCCCCTCATGTTTAACTCAAACAGTGCTTTCAGGGTTGAAATTACAGTAGTCGCAAAAGCTATATCTCCTTCTGCTGCTTTTGGTAGCGGATAAATATTGACTTACTCTGTAATGTACGCAAACATGTCATTTGTTATTTGTGTTTCCAAGAAGATGTTTGCCGAAATCCACATCACAAAATGTCATTTGGTCCTTCACCTCAGGGAGCTCCATTAAGATGAAGTCAGCCGTCCAGCCAGAGGGGTGTTGGTGACCCTCATGGCTTTGGGTTGGATGTATGCAGCAGTGCCAGCCTCTGACAGTAGCTAACAACTTTGATGTGTTCAGCTCAATGAAGCGGCATTTCTCTGGCCAGCTATATATAGGTAGAGGGGATGCATTTAAGGATAACCACAAGTAAAATGGGCCTCTCATTTAGGTTTGGGATGCCTGCTCAGATGCACTGATCACATTCGATAAGGAGAACCTGCAGGACGAGATGGCATACATCGTGGAGAACGACGTAGTTGTGGCTGCACTCACTAAACAGCTGGACAGTCTCTCCGGTAAGCAAATAGACAGCGTTTATGATTTAAACATGAAGCCCCACACAGTGACTGCGCTCTGTAAGACCTCATAAAGCCGATTTCATCTGAGGGACACTGAGTCTGGCGGCTAATGCCACCGCATTTATTCCATCCTGTCCCCAGGTTTGGTTTATTTGTATTCTCTCCCTGCGATTGTTTTTGAAGACGAGCTGTTGGAGCCATCCACGTTTTTCCTGCAATTTCAATCAAAACCTCATATTGTGAGAACTGCAGAGCTCCAGCACTCAGCGGAGACACGTGAAGTGGTCCAGTGACCTATTTAAAGCTGCCATGTGCTCCCATTTTGCCACCTTTTAAGACACTAAAGAGCTCACGGTCCGTAAGTGCTGCATTGTTGTTGACATTAGACCAACTTTTGCGAGGTTCTCAAATAAAACTTTGCTGTGCTACGTGCTTGACAGTTAAAGTGGCATATTTATAAACAGTTTTCAACATTTTGCACCAAACAGCGGATGTGTGGTTACAGCACGTTTTGCCTCATGTGCCTCCCATTTGTCCACTTCTTTCTCTCCTTCTCATTTTAGCCACGGTGTCGTTATGCTCAAGATGCAGTACATGAAAAGTATGCTCCACACCAGCTGGTTTCAATGTAACCATGCTCACCAATCACTTAAAAGCCCATATTACATCTGTGTTGAGGAACCAGTAGCTTTTCTGTGGATGGTTCCCGCTCCCAGTCTGCACGAGCGAGTGCAGCTCAGCATCCTTTCATGTTAGCGATGACCAACTTGAGATATTTTCAGAAGAGTGGCTGTTTTAGGGTAAAATCCAAATAGCTGGCAACATGTGCAAAGTGTGGTGTGGTGTGCTTGTAGATAAACACTATTAGTCAGTGAAATGTGGCAGGCCAAGACCATTAAGAAGACTGTCGAATGTGAAGTTCAGCAGCTACCATGTGCCAGTGAGGAAAACCAGTGTTTTATGAGGTGGTTTATAGATCTTCCACTGCTTTTTCTGCAAGAAAACTATCCTCAAGATTTTGAAGGATAAAGTAGCAAAGGGCAATAATACATATATTCACAAGTAAATGGATTCATTTGTTACAAATTGTGACAGTACTTTCTCTTTTATTTAGAGGAACGGTACTAATTTTGCTTTATGTTGCCTTTATCGTTTGATATGCTTTTTTTTTTTTCCTGTCAGATAATGTGCAAGTTAAGTATAGGTCGAAAGTGGTGAAGTACACGTGGCCGATGCCCCACCAGGCGGCTGACTCCATCCCATGGGTTCAGGTCACCCTGGCCAGTGGCGAGACTCTACACACCAAGCTGCTGGTCAGTTTATTCCACTGCACTGACTTTGTTTGATCGTGTGCCTTCTGCTTTTTCACACTGGCCTCCGTCTCATCTGTTTTTCAGATCGGTGCAGATGGACCAAACTCGATGGTGAGACAGAAGTTGGGGATTCCCACGGTCAAGTGGAATTATGACCAATCTGCAGTTGTCGCTGTGCTGCACCTATCAGAGGTACAGAGGACAATAGCAGTCAACACACGTTGTTCATATGTATTTACACTGGCTCTAACTAAGCACGTCCACTCCAAAAATTTGGAGGGACTACTTTTCTCAGCTGTAGTTATTTTTCATTTTACAGTTTTACTTCCACTTCCTGTTCAATAGTATGTTTCATTTCAGAAATTGAATATAAAATATACCGCCATGGGTTGAGGAATTTCTACAGCTTCTGAACGTGAATTTCTTCTTTAAAACGTAAAATTGCATTGCCACAGAGCTGAAAAAAGTTCATTTTTCTGAGCTCTTAAAGTTGACTTTTTACCCCTTTGTGCTCAAATTATAATCTGCACATTCAAATATCTGAACAATCCTTATTACATGTCACTGTATTGTTCATTTTGACACAAGTTATGTCACATCTGTCACAGTATAGAGAACAATACACTCACCCACGAGTACCCTTTATAATGTTTTATTTTTATTTACATTACAATGCCGCAGAATTTCAAACTGTAACTTTGAAATACATTTGTGTTGACAGCCCACTGAGAACAATGTTGCGTGGCAGAGGTTCCTTCCAACAGGACCCATTGCGATGTTACCGGTAATATATCTGCATTATTTAGCGTCGTAGTTCTCCCCACAGTATATCTGTCTGTCACATTAATATCTGATGGAACATGTTCCATCCCCTGCAGCTGTCGGACACAGAGAGCTCTCTGGTGTGGTCAACTAGTCATCGGCTGGCAGAGGAGCTTCTGGAGCTGGATGAGGAGAGCTTTGTGGACGCAATCAACTCTGCCTTCGTACGAATTGTTTGTCTACCCAGCTGATATTGTATTACCTGTCACAGATCTGTCAGTAATTTGCGTGCGGCTCTGTGGTCTAGTGTATATGACACTGGACCTGCATGGACAGATGGCTCTCGACTGACTCACATGTTTAGTGTTGTTTTTAGTGAGTCATTCAAACAATATTGTCATTGTTTGTCCAAACCTTTATACAATGCTAATATTTCACTGTGAATATGATGTACTGTACCTATCCATTTTTTGTGTTTGGTGAAAGTCCTCTTTCCCAAGCTGGCTATTTTTACTGGGCCTGCTGACGGACGGGGTCACCACGGTTGAGTCACGTTTGGTTTCAGGCCTGGTTTGCTAATTAAACCTGTGGTCTCCCAGTGTCGACCATTACTGCATGGAATGTTTTTCAAACAGAGCTAATTCAACTGCATAGCCTGGCCGGCATCTTCTTTTAATTAGCCCAGCTCTCAGGGCCCTGCCAAACCAGTTAGTTAGGGAGGGAAAAAACTTTCCCTGGCCTGGAGTTCAGCTTTGCTCCTATGTCAGCTAATTTCTTTGTCCACTCAGAGGGATAATGTCTGTTTTCTCTCTCTTCTGGCCATTTTTCTTCCTCTGTCTTCTTGCCTGTCTGTGGGACAGTGGAGTAATGAGAACCAGTCAGAGCTCATGGAGACAGCTGGCTCTCTGTTCCGCAGCACCCTGTCGACCCTCATGCCGTCTGCAGGTTCACCTCGACAGCTTCCCCCAAGTGTGGCAGGGATCGGCCCAAAGACCCGGGTCATGTTCCCCCTGGGCATAGGCCACGCATCTGAGTATGTCAGGCACCGGGTGGCTCTGATTGGGTAAGGCCATGATGTAAAAGTTAAACATTCAAATCTTATGTCAAGTAAAGGTTGTTAATTGTTGCCACAGTTCATTCTTGGCATCATATTGTTCTATCTGTTCCATACAGTGTTCAAAAAACGCAGTTGCTTGTTGAATGCATTGAGATGGTGAAGGATATATTTGTCTCTGCAGGGATGCAGCCCATCGTGTCCATCCCTTGGCAGGTCAGGGAGCCAACTTGGGCTTCGGGGATGTGGCTTGCCTCACACAGCTCCTGAGCCAGGCGGCCTTTAACGGGAAGGACCTGGGTCAGTGAGAACTCTAAACAGACACAAATGCTGCAACCAAAGTACAGTGGTTTTGCCTAAGCTCTTTTCCATCATCCCAGCTCAAACGAGTGCTGTTGATCCGAAATTATAAAAAGCATCAGCTTTTCCGGCAAAATTTATTTCATGTTTTTCTGTACGTTCTTCCAAGAACAGTATGTAAGTTGCTCTTTCAGAAAAAATATAAACCCTGTTACGTGATATTGTGTGTGTGTGTGTTTTTCCTCTGTTAAAAGTGGATGTCACAGTGTGAAAATAGCTGCACTGTATTGACTTAATGCTGAAAACATGAGAGACACGTAACCTCAGAGCCTCGGAAAACACGTTCTCATGTCTTAACCCCTGATCTTGTTTGCTTGTGCGCAGGATCAATGCAACACCTGTTAGAGTATGAGACTGAACGACAGAGGCACAATCTGCCCATGATGGCGGCCATTGACCTCATGAAACGACTTTATTCCACTAACGCTGCTCCTGTGGTTCTCCTACGCACCTTTGGTCTCCAGGCCACCAACATGCTCCCTACTCTTAAAGTAAGTGCTGTCCCTTCTCACCTTTACCTCCTGACATATACTGTACGCCCCACTGAACCTGGGGATGTGGCCGATAATATCAACCACCTGTCAAATATAAGCTCCACCTCCACAATGACCCCACCCTCCACCCTCTTTTCTGATTACACGGAGCTTTACTTTAGCGGTGTCTATAATTTCCAGGGTTCTGAACCTACTACTATGGCATCTAAGTTTAGCCCCAAATTTAGTGTTACCAAAAGTGTGTGGGTGGGGTGCAGGGCTGGCTCTGGGGCAGCGGACAGCGGTGTTGGCTTGTGTTTTCACACCCCTTTTATTACCGACCACTCATGTGAAATGGCTTTATTCCCTACTAAGTGATTCAGACCGACACAACTGTAACTGGTTGTAAAGGCATTTCACTATGGAGGCACAAAGTTAAACTTGACACTTTTTCCATATTAAATCCTGTGAGGTTTACAGGTCTTGTATAAAGGTCTGCAGTGCCACTCGCTCGCTGCAACCTTTTAGTGAGCATAATTCAACGGCCACAGACATTCTGACTTGATGTCTCTTTCGATTTGCAGGAGCAGATCATGGCGTTTGCAAGCAAATGATGTTTGCCACGCACCGTGTGTCTCCACTGGTTGCAATCCAGCGTGACTGTAAAATTTGTGAATGTAAAATAAAATAAATATATTTTACTCTTTTGTAAGTTTTTCAATCATTGTATAAATGAAGCACCCAAGTACAAGATTACCCACTGTTCTTGGCAGTTCATAGACAAATGTTCTGTATCATTTGTTTTACCCATATGTTACATGTTTAATGCTTCGATTTCTGTATTATGAAACTAGACAGATGTTTATAAAGTCAACAGGCGTGGCAGGAATTAACTTAATAGACAATAATTAAAAACACAAAAGAATATACAGTATTTCATATTTTATTAAAACATACATGTATAGTATACACTCACTGGATTTGAAAAAAAACATCAATTTACATTTGTTAGTCATCATACCGATGAACAAAGGCATTTTTGAGAAACTGCAGCATAGAGTTTTTGCATTGTAAAAGCAGTTCATGACATGTTATTTGTTCAAAGTTTACATTAAGTACAGTATATACAGCAGTAGTTACTGAAGATGAATACTGAGAAGACAGCAAAGATGTGGCTTAAAAAGCAGCTGCACAAAACAGAAGTCCAAAAGTTAATATTGGAGGATAATTAAAATACTCTACATTTGTACAGTTCACAAAATAACCAGCAGAATTCAATATTACTGTTTTACAGGCACCAGCTACATCCCTACCCATTAAAGAGTCACAGGCTTCAAACTGTTTTGCATAATTTCTGGGTGATTTTCTGTATTTAATTGCTGTAAATTATGTTGTTTGATGCACT
This sequence comes from Gymnapogon annona, assembly GCA_029814585.1. Lineage (NCBI taxonomy): Eukaryota > Metazoa > Chordata > Actinopteri > Kurtiformes > Apogonidae > Gymnapogon > Gymnapogon annona. The sequence goes on along the minus strand of JAPTHA010122786.1, from coordinate 7,222 downwards.
AGCAACCCATGATGAGCTTTTTTTTTTCTATACCAGTCTAAAACATAGTTCAGACTTGGGGCCCTGCAATTTAGTCACTCAAATGAGGACTGTGTCACTATAGACAAAACAAACAAAAATGGCTTAACTTTAAAGTACAGGAATTAACCTCATACATGTAACAGCTGTACAACGCACTCTGTGAGAGCTCTCACTCACCCGCGCTCTCTTTGCTTCCCACAGTGAAGCCAACACGACCCGATGAATATATACAACTGCAGATGGCATGAAAGCAAAGTGATCATGTCTTAGCTACAATATCTGCAATTAAAGTGTTATGTGCAAAGTGGAAGACGATGAAGCTGGATAGTTTTTGGGGGTTTTTTATCTGCTCTATTCCCAATCTTTAACTTGCCTAAACCTTGGGGTGAATGTTTTTGGGTCCTATTATTTAATTTGGTTCTACACAGAAAAAAAGACTGATATATAAGTAATTGAAAAGGCAATGAATGGCTACATTTATAGCAAACTTTTTTTTTGCACTATACGGTGCGCACCAGGACCACAGTATGTATCAAAATACCAGGACTGCTTGTTTTGTGTCTAAACTACCCTCTACACACTTTACAGGTAGGTGAGAAAGTCATTTCAGGTCAGACACCCATAAGGAATAAAACATGTAAACGTTTTACAAAAATAAAATGAGCTCACTAGTAATGAGCTCGACATACAGTAGAAATAGCTGGCCTTATAAAAATATAGTGATTTTTTTTTTTCAACAGTTCAGATTGTTTGTAGGGTGCCAAGGTTGAGGAAAAGAGGAGGGGCACGGTGGGTGAGGAAGCGTGGTGGGTGGTGTCTGTCAGGGGACGGGCTGATCGGGGGTGGATGGAGGAAGGGAAGCCCCACAGTGACAGACTGTCCCTCTCAGTGCTGGCTGCAGTGACAGCAAGCTGTCCTTAGTGGATGTTGAGGTTTCGGAAGTAGTCAAAGGTGGCCCCCAGGGCCCAGCTTGTCTCCACATTGTTGACTTTTTTGGCAAGCTGCGTAACATAGAGGGAGATGTTCATCAACACCACAAGAAGGGAACAGGCTTCAGCAGTCGTCAGAGAAATGACATGTAAATCTTGAAGCTTTACTTAATGTGATTAGTGTACTGTATATGAATATTTTTTTTCCCATTCACATTTTTAAGTTTGTGTCTCTTTTTCTTGCGCTGGTCGACTCACCTGTAGCACAGTGGTGTCCTTGAAGCCAAAGCCCTCCTTTAGCAGACAAGTGATATATGTCATATCCATGCAGAGGAAGGGGCTGATTGCACGGTATTTGGCCATTTTGTTGCATACTGAAAGCATAAAAACACGCCTGACATTAATATGGGTTTTACATATGAGTGACAAAAAAAATGTCATGGAAACACCATATTGCATCATGTAAAGTCGTCTTGCTCCCTGTCATAATAATCCTTTTCTAACCTCTGTGCTACACGATTAAAAGATGACATTTCTGTTTTGTTTGGTTGAATGAACAGGGAGGTGTGAGGGGAATGTCTCAGGGTCAACACCAGGTTGTGGGTGGGTGGGGGATGGTGTTAAACAGCCTTGTACACACTGTATGTGTTTCAGTATGTGTCAGCCCCCAGGTGGTGTGTGGCTGTCAGGTGCCCTCCTGCCTGGGCCAGACACTCAGACAGACAAGACATCTTCTTCTCAGCTGCCAACCCAGCCAGAGACAGGCTTGTTCCTCAAGACCATGTGACAGTGTTCTCACAACACAAACAGCCTTGCATAACAAACCAACTCATTCCGACATGATATGAGTCTGTTAAAACACATGCAAGCTGATAAGCTGACCGCTCATGACTTTGTGTTATCGTTAAACATACTGAAGAATTTTATTATAATGGTCACATGTATTTATCCTGTAATAAAATACTTTTGCACCTCCTTAAAACATTTTAGCAAATAATCGGGTAACGTTTTATTGATGTAATAAACTCTGTGACAGGATGACTTCTGCCAGTGTGGCAAAATCATGCCAAGGGTTTGGGAACAACATTCAGAGTTAGTGCTGTTTAGACCAGATTTTGCAAAAAGATTCAGCGGTTAGGTGTGGCATATATATATATTTATAGAACTTGTTAGATTATTGTTTTCATACAATACATAACCCAGGAGAAGTAATTCATACCTTCTTTGGCTCTTTTCTTAAAATCTCTGACCTCCACTCTACCACCTCGGCTGCTATCTGAAAAGAGAAAACAAACACAACAGAGTGAGTACCTATTTTGTGCAGTGGGCGATGGTTAGCATAAGAAATGATGACGCTGGAAAATGACTCTTTGCACCCACTTACCAATGAGGCCCGTCTCCACAGCTCTGTCGAAGTAGTAGGAGAAAGCGTAGAAGATGCTGCTGCCCTTCACTTCGTAGGGCTGGTGCACGATTCCTTTGATAACCTTCATCACCTCATAGTAACAGAGCTTATAGCCAGCGTAGCCTGAGGAGACCCAGAGAGAGAGAGTGAAGCTAAATGCACATCTGTCAAAGAATGATGTAACTTGGACCAAAAACGGTGAAGTAAACCACGAGTCAAAGGTGGATTACAGCCATGATGGCTGGAATGCAATCGTGAGGGCCAGTCTGAGGTTAGCCTGGGGTGAAAGTCAGGGGGCTCACCAGAAGATATGCAAGGGAAGCCCCAGAAAGACAAGTTTCACACAGGCCCATGGGTATGGTTGGCTCATTTGTGCCGGCAAAAACCATGTGCTGACAAGAGCGGCAGTTAGTGCAGCCCTGTTGGGCTGACTATTTTTACCACATAATTGTGAGCGGTCCAGATCAAGCCGCTCGTTACACAAAAAAATAACAACTCAGGGACAAGCCCAGCATCTTCTGGCTACTTGACTGTGGTATGGGAGTGACTGCCTTATTTGTGAAGTTAACTGACAGTTTTCTTTTCATTTAAATACAAGGTTGACTGCAGTATAATTGTTCAAGGGGGAAGGAAGACCGATCCGAAGATGACAAAACATGCATTTGGCGCCAAGGCTACAGAACCTTTGGTGGATAAATGTTCTCGTGTGAGACTGTATTATACTGTATTCTATTGTGTTCCAGTGTTGGGAAAGGAATGTGGGCCTTGCTGTACCCAAGGCATTGGGAAGGCAATCAAAACCTCAGAGTGCTTTTATCTTACCGTCTGGAATCCCGCTAACTTTGTAGGTGGTTCCACCAAAAGTCACATCTTCTCTGAACTTCTTTGGGAGGCAGGAACTCGTGAAGACTTTCCAATCTAGACCTGAGAACATAAAAACAACCAATCATTTGCTTTCTTATATTGAATGAAATTGACTAAATTACTGAATAGCATTTCTGTTTAAGTAGACAGGGAAGATTTTTTCAAAGGTTCTAATTTTTTTTTTACCATCGGCTCCTAGAGCTCCAAGAGTGGCCAGTCGAGCTGCATACAGTCCATTTCCAAGGTAGCTGCGTGAAAAAGTGGAATAGTCTTCGAGTTAGACACTTACAGCACTTCTAGTTTCAAACTTTGTATTTGTTCCTTTACGTATTGTAATTATATGAGTGAATACCCAGGATGTTCCTAGTCTGTTTGTACCTGTGGGTATAGAGTTGATAGGTATTGTTGAACAGGTTGAAATTGGCGATGTAAGAGGCCGGGGCAGAATGAACTGTTTTCTGTCGGATGAAAAAGAAACATTTTAGAAGTGCGTTCCTGACATCCACACGGTCCAATAAATAGATACACATACATCTGTAATCACCTTGGACTTAGGAAGGAAAGTGATCTGCGTAGATCCTCCACCCAAATCCAGGATCCCCACAGTCCTCCTTGTGTTGGAATACAAGTGACCTGTAGCAGACAACAGCACAGTGAAACTCGTCTTAATGGATGGAGATCAAGTGTTTCAAGGTGGTGTCTTGGGTTATTATTCTTTTGCAATGACTTGTATCAGAATAATGTATCGTGTCTTTGCGCTCCAACAGCGAAAATACTTTCCGAGGGAGAGTTGTCAGTTGTTTCTTAAAGTGCTTTATTCTAAATTTGAGTGAACCTCAGGTGGGCGAAACACGTGAGGAAAATACTGCTTGTTTTTGCGATTCTGTTTTGGGGCCAGTGATTCAAGCTCATAACCTCAGACAGGAGACAAGAGTCTTTTACTGACAGGCTTCTGTGTACACTGGAGCCTCAGATATGAGCCTCCCAGCCACTAACACCAACATAGCAAAACACAAGCAATGTCTTACCTGTGAGGAAGTTCACTGTAACCCAGGCGAGGACTCCTGCAACAGCAAAGGGGTAAAAAATGTTTTCGTCAGTAAAATCCCAAGACGTGATTACGCGTGACCTACTAAATCCTGCTAAATTATATTATTTTTACTCACAAAGAAAAAAAAAAACACAGGGTTTTTAGCCCAGTTTTATTTCATTAGGCTCATATTAAAGTGGCACAGTGAGTCTAAGATGTAGGTTAACAGACAAACCCAGGTAATTAACAGATGTCTCAGATGTGAGGTTATTGCTCTCATAAACTCAGGCACACACTGCATGATGACACAACACGCCGAGGGTGTCTTAATGAGTGATGTGGAGGATCACACCAAATTATTGGGCGTGGGGAAACAACTTACACTGGCATAGTTATTTGTTGCAGTGAGGTAATAACCGACCTCTTGTAAAAAAAAAAAAAAGAAGAATAACGAGAGTTGAATGATTTGATACATCTTTCGTGAATAATGTTAAAAAAAAAACACCTGGTCAGACCTCACCTGAGTCAAATGATCACTGTGACTCAAAACATTGGATGATAACCTACCTTCATTGGTTCCATTCATGATGGAAACACTGTTGTTTGGCACAAAGAACGGAGACTCGTCGAATACTTCTCGCACCTACGGAATAGAAATAGAATTTTTTACATATAATTATTAATATAACCATTAGCTGTCTGTGTGCTAAAATTCTACCAAATCTGCCAAAGGACAAAGTTTCTGATCCTGTTTGGATGCAGTCTTCTCAGACTGTGGAAGACAGATTCTCATCTGTTTCAGAGTGACAGATAACTCAACCACACACACGACTGGAACAGTAGCCTAGATTTAATACTTTAAATGACAAATATGGTTACTCCACACAACCCCACAACAGCTGTTTTTTTGCAACATGATAGCCACCAAATGGGCAGACTCGCTCCCTTTTTTTCAGTGACACTTGTAAGCACTTAGTGGTTTCTCATCCTGCTCCTCGGCGGGACGGGTGTTGTTTGTGCCAAACTGTCTGAGGGCAGAGAGAAAACGTGCCTCACCTCCTTCAGAAGAGTATTGGCCTTGTCTTCGGGCAGCAGACGGAGGCCTGCTGTGGCCTTTAAGACCACCGGGGTCCTCTTCCACTCGTCCTCTGGGATTGTCTTCTTGGCAATCTTCAGCAGCTGTCGGACAGTGTTGCCACCCTGAAGAAACACATGGCAAAACGGTCGGCAGGCTGTAACTAAATGAAATTAAAACAGACGTTTCATAACAAGGACATAAATCTACTTCCTGATCAAAGTGTGGCGGACATGAGGTAGGATAGAGCAGACGGGAGTGGGCAGCAGCGGTGGTGGCATCAGCAAAAGGCATTTTTTTAATAATTATACAGTGTTTACATCACATCAACCCGGCCCAAAGAAAATCCCAGTGGTTTGGTAGTTATGGCAGACAGTGAACAATTTAATATACCTGATAAGTGTACCGGCATACATACATAAATACATACATACATACATACATACATACATACATACAGTACATACATACATACATACATACATACATACATACATACATACATACATACATACATACATACATACATATACATACATATACATACATACATATACATACATACATACATACATACATACATCCATACATACATATACATACACACATATACATACATACATACCTCCTCAGGGTTGTCTTTATAAGCAGACAAACCAGGCTTCACTGCATGGTACATTTCATTGTCCAGAACGGGCAGCTCAACTAAAATGAAAAAAAAAGAAAAAAAAAGAGGACAACATCAGTGCAGACAATCATAAACCAGTGAGCGAACAATATCATATGTGGACAGTGAAAGAAACGTCACTGCATTTAATTACATAGCTGCTCTTCTGCAATTCAAAGTATTTAGACTGCAGGATTTCACCTACATCCAGAGTTTAGGACAGGTTTTTTTTTTTTTTCTTTTCCCTACTCCCGTTGAGTCAGAGGAAGAAATTAAAATCAACCTCATCTACTTTTAGAAACTGTGTTGCATGTGCTCATTGCCGGCGCATGGTTGAACTTGCACCACACAGTGAATGACCTAACAGCAAGCAGACAGTGGGAGCCCGCAGCGTGGGTAAGGCTCACCAGAGGTTAAGAGACAGACTGAGAGAGAGAGAGAGAGAGGGAGAGAGAGAGGGAGAGAGGGAGGGAGGGAGACTTACCGGGGTCTTTCTGGATAAACTTGTAGATGTGGATCCTGGTGCCGGTGCTCCCCGCGTCAAACATGACCCCGTAAAAAGTCCGGCTCATGTTGACAGGGGCGGGGGGGGCCTCGGGAGCAGACTGAGGGACCTCCGCCATGTGGTAGGACTCAGGTGCAGGATGCACCACCTCGGGCACGGGATGGAATGCCTCCGGTATGGCGGGGTGGACTTCGGGCGCAGGGTGGAAGACCTCGGGGATGTGGGGGTGGCTCGCCACTTCGGGTTGGGTGAGTTCGGGCGCCGGGTTGGAGACCTCAGGGAGGAGGTTTTCCGTGTTGGCGGAGTGATGCTCCCGGTAGCGGTAGAAGTGTGGGATGTAACGGTGGTGCCGGTAGTAAGTTGCCTCCGCGATGAGGCTCCCGGCCAGGAGCCACACGGTCACGGAGAGGAGAAGGCTCGGCGTGGTCATTGTTTCACAGCCGGTGTGTGTGTGTGAGAGAGAGAGAGGAGACTGCCGGTGGGAGAAGGTGGAGGAGAAGAAGCCGTGGATCTGTCACAGACTGAAGGGTCCTGAAGAGAGAGAGGGAGAGAGAGAGAGAGAGAGAGAGAGAGGAGCCGGAGAGAGGCAGAGTGGATGCGATGCACACTCAGGACTGTCCGGTCATCTGTTCACGGTATATAAAGACATAAGGGCTTGGCACGAGGCCACGACGAGAGCAACCATAAACCAATCCTGTGGAGGTCCATCCCAGCTCCATCAGGAGT
>JAPTHA010118147.1:14563-37551 GCA_029814585.1 Gymnapogon annona | reverse complement strand
AGTGTGTGTACTAGTACACTGTATTATAGTACCACAGACACCTACTGTAGTGTGCCTCACACACACACACACACACATACACACACACACACACACACACACACACACACACACACCTCCCAGGAATGAACGAGAGCAGGTTGTTTACGTCAGTGATAGTCTTTTCATTCTGTCAGTTTAATAGGGAATAATTGGACCCAAAAAAAAAAACAAATCCAGTGTCGTCTTCATCCCGTTCTAAACCAGAAAATCACAGAGGGCAACGCAAACTCATCGTTTATTAAAATCTCCCTTAAAAAAGTTGGCACGGACTTAGAAAATCTTGATCAGTATCAAACCAGAGCCATTCAGAGGGCAAATGTCATTATGGCAAACCTTCCCCATCCTCTTCATGCAGTTTCATCTTCTGCCATTAGATTAGATTAGATATACCTTTAATCTAAGAGGAACACTTTCCCCAAATCAGAGATCTCAAATCATTTGTCTCATATAACATTAAGTTTTTAATATAGCCTGTAAGAGTTTGTTGGGAAGAATGTACCATTAAAACATGTTGATTTTATTTATTTATTGAATGCACATATTGATTTATTGTACTATCTGGCTGGATAGCTCAGTTAGTAAGGCACCTGTCTGGTACATAGGGGACCTGGGTTTGATTCCCAGGTGAGCGTCGAGTGGGTTGTGTCAGGAAGAGCATCCGACAAAAAAATTCCTGCCTAATCAAATATACAAATTGGATTCGCTGTGGCAACCCCAGAAGGATAAAGCTGAAAGAAATCATTGATTTATTGTATTATGCAAGTGATTGTTTAGGGATATGGAAGACGTACAATTCTGCAGGAAATCAAATCGCCCTTCTGGGACATTAAAGATATCGTTCACTGAATTAGGTTTTGTTTGTCTTGAGCTGTTGAAAACATTCATCTGTTAGATTTCCACTTGACCCTGAAGTCAGTTAGTGAATCTTAACGTAACTCAAACTGTCAAAGTAAGGTAAGAAACTGACAAAAATTCTGTTAATTAGACTCCGCCTCCCTTTCTTACCAAGACGTGGTCGAAGAAGTCAATAGTTGTGTGAACCTGGAGAAAATAAACCTACTGGGTGAAAAAAAGAAGTAAGGATGTTTTATAAGATATAGAACCATTACAAAGTACACGGAAAATTTACCAGCACAACACATTGGTTCAGCTCTATATACCAGAGCAAGGCTTGTAAAACTTAAGAGGTCAACATGTCTCTCTCTGCGACTCATTCAGTTCACTTATGTTTTTTTGTCTGTTGTCTCTGATCCTGTCATTGTTGTAGTGTATGAATGTAACTGTAACAGTGTCTAATGGAAAATCAAATGTTTTTCCAAGTTCACTATCTATACTTGTATTCTAAATTCAATGCCGACTAAAAAAAAATAAAGTTGTTGTAGGTTTTCAGCGTTGCTTAGTAACACAGATGCTAATGACAGCGCAATGAGGAGAAAACAGGCTTTTTCATCAATAGGTTGAGCAGATTTATTAAGTACCGTGCTCTTAGGAACATCCTAACACACAAATAAGAGTCTGTGTTGCCTAACGCAAGCACAGGATGTGGTTCTGCATCGACACTTTCTGAAATCCAATCTCTATTTGGCTGTAGGCCCTGAAGAACAACAACAACAATCATTTAACTTCAACAAACAACTTAGGAAACGTGCACTTTTTAAAGCTACAGTGTAGTGACTCATCTAATCGAAGCAAACATTCAGTATTAAAGCATTAAGGACATTTTAGTGCACAAACAAACATTCTGTACCTGAAAAGAAACAGAACATGCTCAACATGTCAATACTTGTCCATCCTTTTTTTTTTTTTAAATCTATATTACGCATTTCTCAACGCCTATAAAATAAGTTAAATACATTCCCCGTGTATTAACATAGTCTTTTAACCAATCAGTTTGTGTGATATGTACAAAACATTCAGGAGAAAATCAACACGTACTAAACTCAGTCAAAAGCTTTACGCAATGTGCTTTTAGAAAAAAAAACTGATTGTTGTTTTTCCAAGACTTTCTGAAATGAACCGGTCGAAGCGAATGACGCGTTAAGATGAAATATGTACAGGCCTGGGCGGTGACGGCCTCAGTGCACGGCGGCGTTTGCAGATTAAGAGGGACGTGTGGAAGACTGGACGGGATCTAGTCTGGAGGGTGAGTGCAAAAAGCATCCAGCTGTGGCAGGTTTCAACATCTGGGTTGTAAAAGCAGAAACAGTGACTCACAACGGTGGACGTTCGACGTTAGCTGCAGTTGTTTCAGCCAAACAAACAAAAAAAAAGCCACGTCACGTTTTAATTTTTTTTGTGTGTGCATTAAACAGATGTGAAAGAGCACATTTAAATACTTGAGGTTTCATAAACGTCTCCAGAGTCTCACTACCAATATCATTGAAGTCTTTCCCAAGAAGTAGAGCCTGATGAAGACGCTGGCGATGATTTCTAGAACAGTGTGAGGTGTGTGTGTGTGTGTGTGTGTACGGACCAACACAACAGCATGAGAAGAAGTTAAATCGCTGTGAGGAGGTAAAATAAGACCTGCCGTCCTCTTCCAAGGACGGAGGGATGATGAATGTGGCCTTGGAAGCGTTTGTGATCCAATATAAAAGGTGTGTGTATGTGTGTGTGTGTGTTCCCTTCGAGTAACCTCTGGTCCGTCGTGGCTCAGCTGAGCCGTTGGTGACAGATCCGTCAATGCCGCCGCTTCAGCCTCGGCCTCGTTGGCTCTCCTTCCTCCGCTCCCCTTTCATTTTGTCTTCCTCTCCGACTCCTGGTGCTGAGAACTTGTGCATCACCTCCAGCTCAAAGCGCTCCATCTCGTCCTCGATGGCGCTGTCCTCCTCTTCGTCGTCGCTCTCGTCCCCCTCCACCATGTCCTCCAACATGTCTCCCAGTTCTTCCACGTAGTCCTGAAAGCTCATCCGGTCGTGAACAAAGAGTCCGTCTTTGAAGAACTCTGCTGCCAGCTGTCGGAGCTGGTCTGTGGTGGCGGCGTGGGCCCCCCCCTCTTCCGCTCTGGACAGGAAGGGTTGGAGGGTGTTGTGGAACTCTGTGTAGTGGACCGGGCGGACCCCGTCGGCCTGAGCACAGGCCTCCACGGAGCCGCAGGTCTGGGGGGGTCTGTTCTGGAGGCGGTCTCTCTGATGGACCCAGTACTCGGGCTGGTCTGGGGAGGGTCGGCGGTGGCTGTGAGGGGGGTTCTTCCCCCCCCATGCGTGCTCTTGGTGGTGGTGGTCTCCACTGTTCCGGGGCTCCTCGGTGTGTTTCCTGTCTTTGTCTTTCTTCCACTCTGTGTTGTGCTTTTTCTCCTTCCACTCTTCCTCAGTGAGCCGCTCGTTTCCTCTCTGCTTCCTCTCATCTTGCCTTTTCCACTCTTTCTCGTCTATGTCACTTTTCCTCTCGCTCCACTGCTTCCTCTCATCCTTCTCCTTCCATTGTTTGTCATGAGTTTGGCTGTCATGTTTCCTTTCACCCTTTCCTTTCCATTCTTTGTCATTCTTACTCTTCCACTCACCATCCTTCTTCCACTCACCATCCTTCTTCCACTCTTTTCTCTCTCCTTTCTCCTTCTGTCCTTTACTCTCATCTCTCTCTCTTCTCTCCTTGAATTCATCTTTTGCTTTCTTCCACTCCTTCTCTCCCCTCCATTCTCCGTGCTCCTTTCCCGATTTCCACTCTTTCCTCTCCTCTTTCTCCTTCCACTCCTTACCCTCGTTTAACTTGCCATGCTTTGACTTTTTCCAGTCTTTCTCACTCTTCTCCACCCTTTCGTTCTTCCCTTCCCTGTCCTTCCATGACTTGCCTTCATCTCCTCTGCTGGCCTTATCTTTCTTCCATTCTTTTTCCTTTCCTTTCCATTGTTTTGGTTCTTCCCCGTGCTTCTTGTGCTTACTGTCCCTATCTTTCTCTTTGTCAAACCGTCCTTGCTCAGGTTTACCCTTTTTCCATTCCTTCTCTTTGTCCTCTGCCTTCCCTCCATCTTTGCGTGCCTTCGTCTCTCCTTTCCATTCGGCTTTCCCTCCCTCTCTCCATTCTTTCTTTTCACCTCTGTCATATTTGTCCTTTTCCTTCTGCTCATTCCATGGTTTTTTGGCCTCTGGCTTCTCTGATGGGTCACTGTGCCTGCTGTGTCCTGCCTGACCACTAGAGGGAGACGTTGCGGCCTTTACAGGCACTTCAGCCGCTGAAAGAAAAACAACTCATTACTCGACTGCAAAGAGTGAGAAGCAATCAATTCAAATTACGGAATAGATGAAAAGGCAAGACAGCGCTTCCACTAAAACCTTAATTTTCATTCTTCATTCTAAAATCCAACCCCCCTTCCTCTATATCCCCTCTCTACCTCTACCTTTGTACCTGAGGAGAGTTTTAACTCAGTCACAGTGGACGTCAGTCTTTCTAGTTCTTTCTGTAGGGCCGGGACAGACTTCAGCTCTCTCTTCATCCTCTCGTTCTCTTTCTGAAGGACAGGAAGAGCTGCCATCAATTTCTTCAACCTACTGTTTTCCTTCTCCACCTCCTCCCACTGCAGTCGCTCCTTTGCTCCCTCTGCTGCTTGTCCCATGGCTACTTTTAGCTCTTCTTTTTGTGCCTGTTTAAAAAAAAAATTAAAAAAGGAAAAAAAGGTCCTGTGAGACCTGTGCACACTTAGTGTACACCCTCGTCCACATATTCACACGTGTATGAAGAAAGCGCACGCACACACAGACACACACACACACACACACACCGAGGAGAGAGATGAGGTGAGAGACAGAATGGAGTCACACCTGAAGCTGGGCTTGTAGCTCAGTGATGTGCTGGTTCCCTTTGGCTAACTTGTTTAGAAGCTCTGTACTGTCAGCATCTGCTGCAGGCGGAGCAATGTCTGGATTAAGCCAGTCCTGTCAAAAGTTGCACGTGAAGAACAAAATGGAAACAGTTCAAATGAGGTCTCAGGATTATTGTTTTGAGACAAATGGAAAAAATTGTGGGCGCTGATGAGAAGGGAAAGAACAAGACCCAGAGAAGCAGAGGATGTCCGTATGTGCTGCACTCCTACATAACCTTCCATGCATTGTGCAAATAAGTAAAGGCTAAACTATGAAGAGTAGAGTCGAGAAGGGGAAGAACAATAAAATAAAAATCTTTACTGACCTGTTTTCCTGGTGCATCTGAATCCTTCAACTCTCCTGCACCATAGTCACTTTCTGCAAATTGGAATGTAAAGATTAATTTGTTGCGTTATATACTCAGAGGGAAAAAAAAAGTAACAATAAAAGCAACGGCACTGACTGCAAAACAAATGAACCAAACAACAATGAAGGATTTGAAAACACAAGTAGTCTTTGATTGCATGAATTTAATGTATTTACAGTTTATTCCCCATTAAAAACCCATGGCTGTTTACAAACCAAATATTGTCTGAATGAATGAGTTAGGGATAAGGTTCACCTTGTTTGTGATAAGACCTCACACTTGTGTGACCTGAGAGTGAAAGTAGTGGTTTGATCAGAAATGATAGATAAACCTGATTTCCAAGGGGGAAAAAAAGGGACATTTCTAAAATGTAATAAAAACCTGTAATAGTATTAATTCATCTGTGCCTTTATGTCAAAGTAAAAAAAAGTAAGTTTTTATTAGTCAGAATCACTGACTTACTTGATATTTGTAAACATTTCAATTGTGACGCCTGATACTGAAATACAGCGGTTACACAAGTGTTGAACACATCGACTTACATTACTTGGAGACAGTGACTGTTGTCCATTTTTAGACTAGCGCATCTGCCATGGCCACTGTCTGATTCGTGATATTTGTACATTTTCAGTAGGAGACCAACACCAGTAGTTTGGGACTGAAGCCAACTGGTGCAGAATCACACCTGGCTTCGTCCTGCAGGAATAACTCCAAGGTACAGATGTCACCTTGAATTCCAACATCTGCCTTCATGTCAATGCTACCGTCACATATATTCAAATCAATGACACGGACCCTGAGCTGACCCAAGCCCGCCACAAAGGCTGTTCCTACACGTCGTCTTGCAAGCTCCATTTAAACTGAACCATGCCGTCTTTATCCATTACCAGTTATTATCCTGCTCATGACGCAGCCTGTTGTTGACCATTGTTTCATGTTTGCATTCTACGTCTTATTTAGCTTCCGTCTCAATGTTTGTGTTCATGCTGCAGGCATTAACACTGACTCTTACAAGTGAATAAATCACAGGGTTTATATTTCCTTTCATTAAAGAAATGGTCCCAACTTTCCTGGAAATGGGTTTGTTTGCGACATTGTGATTGTGTGGTACAAGGTTTTATTTTTAACGAGTGCAAAGCTCCACTACACACATTTATAAATCACAATTTCACATAAAAGCAGACGGGGCTCAGAAACCACGTTTCAGATGAAATCAGTGCTTTTTGCATGCACATTCAAAAACAGAAAACATGCTGCGAGTAAGAAAGTAGTCACATACAGACTAACATGTACAGAAACACAAACCTACCGTCATCCAGATCCATGAAGACACCTGCAGGTATAATACACCTCAGTCTCAGACCACTTTTCATCTACAACACCACTAATGATTCATCAATCCCTCGATCTAACCTCACTTTAACTGTCATAAAACCAAAATCAATGTACCATGACATAAACAAAACAACAGTCTAAATAAAAAAGGTGTTCACTTTCCCCACAGCTGAAGTAATTATACACACCTGAGAAAAAAATGGTGCCGAGGCCTAATAGAATAATGGCACCCAGGATGCATTTGTTGAGTGATAACCCAGTGTCCTCTTCCCTTTGTGGCACTTGAAATTCTTCCTCTTCCTCTTCTTCTTCGTCTGTCCTTCCGATCTGCTCCAGAGCTGCGAGGAGAGGCCTTCGCCTCCTCACCTCCGACTCTGCTTCCTCTCCCTTCGTCTCAAGCCTCTCCTCCCCCGCCTCTGAATCCAAAGGGGAGTCTGCAGAGGCACAGGAGAACAGTATTAAAAGCTGTAAAAGTACACTTCAACAGGTAGAGTGCTTTGCAATTTACAGCTTTAATCTATTTTATGTGTACGCCCCACGGCATAAATGGTGAAAACAACACATCATTTATTCTGCAGTTATCCATTAGTATGTTTTACTTTATGACCTATTTCAAAATTTGAAACAAAGCTTTGCCCTTTACTGGGCAAACATTCACTCTTGCACGAACACAACTGATATTATATAGCAGTAATATCCACAGCAGCTACGTATGACGCCGTAACCAGCTGCAGTAGGAGACGTAACTCCTCATGGGAGACGAGACTTGCTTTATTGTCTCTGCTGTGCATTGCATGGTGGTTCATTTTTATGACACTCCTTATTTTAAAAAACTGCAGTAATAAGAATCAAACAAATCATGGAATGTAAAATTTGGTTGACTTCTTGTGCTTCTCGTATCTCAAAGTGGTACTATAAGTTCATCCAAGTCTCTTTTTATTGTGGAAATGCAGCACAAGTCCTCATGACTCTTTAACAAACTCACTGACGCTGAACTATAGTTGTTAAACAAAGGCTGGATGAAAGAAATGCACAACAGAGCAAAAAGAGGAGTCATTTTTAATGCTGTAGCATGACAAAGAGCTGCAGACCAAAAACCCCACACTGCAAAAAAACTTTATAGAGGTCCCAGTCCCTCTGAAGCCAATTTACTTCAGCAGGGTGTCATGCAAGCAAAAGTTTTCTGTCACATCATGCTCCCCTCTTTATACCAACCACTGGCTCTCCAGACAACCTCCTGGCCCAGATACTGTCCATTACCAGCTGGTCCACACAGAACACTTCAAACACAAATAGTGCACGGAGTACTGCTTTAGTTACCTCTCAAAAACACAAACAAGACACAAGAAAATCATGTTGTTATCATTGCTATTGATGGAATATGCTGGCTGCCTACTTAACCCCTCTCCCTCCACCTGCTGGAAAACATCTGTGATTATTAAAACTTTGCATCATGAGGTACACTTTCTACGGTATGAAAGTGTGTCGAACTCTTCTTCAACTGAGACCGCTTGAATTAGACTGACCTGATGAGTAATTTTGGACAAAAACAATCAACCACAGCCGTTTTAAGGTCCAATAAACAATATATTTACATTAGAGGTGAGAATCAGAGTACAAATCATGATAAGATATTGGCATGATGGTAAAGTCATTCTAAGGTATTTGATATATTACAATGTCTGTGCAATGGAAGAATAAACTCCTTAAAAAAAAAAAAGAACTGTTACTTCCAATAATCAGTATTGTACCAAACACTACAGTGCTTAGTGTGAAAGGAGAGAAATACACAATAACCAACATATCTCAAATCCCACTGAGTCTTGTTTTGGTACCTGCATGTGGCCCTACGTCAGTCGTCCCCTGAGGTGGCTCCGACTCGTCCCGTTCCTGTTGCAACTCCTCCCCATCTACTGGCTGCTGCGTTCCTTCCTGTGTGAGCCTCTCTTCTTCTTGTATGGACTCCAGCCCCCCCAGAGTCTCTGTGCTCAGTGGTGATGCTGGGCTCTCATTGGGAGAGGGGCTCATGTGGGTGTAGGAATCAGAGAATGAGTCCGGATCAGCGCTGGTCTGTGCTGTGGCCTCAAGTAGGTCGTCTGATCGGCTTCCACTGTCAGGGACAAAGCCGCTCACAACTTCCACTGATGCGGGAACAGGAAGGTCTGGGGTGGAGAGGGGTGTGTCTGCGTGGATGTCGTTGTCTGCACTCAGCTCGGCCGTTTTTTCTTCGGATACCTGGATTTAAGAATTAGATAAGCAAAATTTTTAAATATGATGGCTTTGTGTGTGTGCAAGTCGACACGATATTCCAGTTTTAGAACCTCGGATAAACACTCAGCCAACATTTGAGATATACAATTATTCAAGCTGGAGATCTTTGAAAGAACCTGGCATACTTTTACTTTGACAGTATTGTGTGAAAGCCTCCAGTCACCATGGCGTTTGGTGTCACACATTTCCAGTCTCTGTATACACACAAGCATAATATAGAGCAAATGTGTCAGCAGCATTAAAAAAAATCGAAGTGTATTATAGCAGCTCTGCAGGATCGGCTGCATGAAGACAAGAATGAATAAAAAGTCTTAAGAAGGACTCCATAGAAGCTTGGTGTAAGACAGTCGACTTAAGACGCCTGAGGATGTAGTAAATGCAAATAAAGGTCACGCTAAATACTGATCTTTGTTTTTGTGTTGCTCTGATTGTTATATTTGTGTGTCTTACACAGTGCACTTGCAGTATTTTTTTATGCATGTTAATAAAGAGACTGAGAAATAAAAGTAAGACGGAGTAATAAAAATCCATAGATGCAAAGAATGTTGGCCTGTTACGTCTCTGCAAAAAAAAAAAAAGAGCCCAAGGTGTCCTACTTCTGCACAGTACTGTACATCTAATCTTATCCATGTCTCACTGTTGGTAACCTGTGCAACTAATTGACGGTACACAAATACAGCAACCAATACAAATAAAAAAACATACTTGAGTCACACCTCGACAGACAGACAGCTAGAGTAAAAGGCAAACCCAGTATTTATTTGAAGTTACAGTACATAGATGTTTTAAACAAAATAGGATGGCCTTTAATCAAACTAAGGCCGCTATGAGAAAATTGGCCTCACTTTGCAGAACCCCTAATTTAAGTGTAAAAATTTAGTTTACACCCCATGTTGCATATAGCACACAATACACACTGACCAGGGTCTGATTTTTTCTGTGTAAAAGTTATGAGTAATCAGATGTTTGTGTTCAATGTAAACATCAAGTCTGGAATATGCTCAAATCTACTGTATGTATGGTTGTATATAATTGTAGTTGGACATTCGACTTGAGTTTCAAAGTTATTTTAATACAACAAACAGAACCAAATATTAGCATCGGCAAACATGGAATAGGTCAATATTCACAGTTGGATAAGAGCTAAAATGATTCATCTGTGGAGTATGAGTCCACGTTAGAGGGAGTGGGTGAATGTGCCAGATGCCTGAATATGAAAAACACAAAAAATGCAAAAAAGTACACCCTCTTAAAAAAAATCTAGATGAAGAATAGCATTTTTTGATGGTATGAGTGTTTTAAACCGTTGTCCTCTGGCATTTCAAAAATGAATCTTCACAGAAATTATTCTATATTTAGGTAATAAGACAATAGAATGTCTTCAGAACAACTTCAGAACTACACATTCAGCCAAGCTGTGAGACAAATAATTCTATTACATTATAGAACATGACTGAAATCACTTCCTTACCAGGTGGTCCTCTGCAGGGAGGCCCTCTGACGGTACTGCACCCTCTGCAATCAAACACACACACACGAAAAACGGTGAGCGATTAGACAAAAATGAAATACTTTCTGAGCCCTTTACGTGGGTCTGAATAATTTATACTGAATATGAATGCTGTTTAATTTCCAGATTTACTCTATAAGTTTGAAAACAAGTGAAGAACAAGGCTAAAGTAATTTAGAAAACAGACCTGTAACCTAAAAAATGTGCTTCGTGGGCTATGAATAATCTACTGCCTCTAAAATGCAGAGTGTAAAACACCTGCTGCAGATGTATGGCTTCCTTCATGGTGCTCTGTTCCCTCTGCCAGAGGCCTCAGGGTTTCAGCAACTGTCTCCTATTAAAAAAAATACCAAAAAAACAAAAACAACAACAACACACACAATGAATAATTGTAAACCCACAGGCAGTGTAGGTGGATCAACACAGGTTTATTCTGACTAATGACAAGGACCGGTTTGTCATCTGGTTGTCATTTTAAGTGTCCACGGCAGCTACTATCCGTGTTTCTTTAAAGCACCAGTAACGCCCTGTGTTTTTACTGATTTTTTTTACTTTTGAGGCCAGTTTGTCTCTGTGATTACTAGTTAAAATATGACAAAGGACCAAACAAAGACAGGCTTATTACGAAAACCTACTTCATATTCAGGTGACCCAAAAGAAATTAAATGAGGACATGGAGTTTGTCTTTTTTTTTAAAAAATAATGCATTTTCATTGAGGTCATGCAAAACGACTTCACATATTCTGCTGTTGTTAATGCAGCGGCGCTACCTCAGGTGTGAGAATGGTCCAACTGTTGTTGGTACCGCTGCCTCCAGACATGGCCCCCCAGAGGCTTCACCTGTCTCCTGCAAGACAAGAAGAATGTAACGAGGATGGATGCCATGCTCCCTTAAGGTGGCCATCAACTGTATAATGTTTGTATTAGTTCATGTTGCCGGTACTGGAACGGTTCATGCTGCATTATAACATGATGTATTGTATACATTTTATCAGGATACATTCATCTTATCGTGTAAGGTTTTCATTTCCTGTTGTGCTGTCACTGTAACTTCCTTATCATCTGACTCCTGTTCACGGACCACAGATGGAAATCAGCTCTTAACTCTCTCTGGTACTTTACACATGCTGTGCACTGTCTGTGTTCCATAAATAAATAGAATTATATGGGAGGTTGTCAAAAGTAGGAAAATGCTAGAATATATACAGTATATATATAACTTGTGTGAAACAAAAGGAAGCCAAAGAACACTAAAAAAAATTTCTCTTTGCACCTTTACCATTACTACCAGGTACCAGCTTTATAATTCCCAAAAGAGGAAATTCTAGATCTCAGCTACAAAGTAGGGAAAAACACATTTGTCGCTGCAACAACATTAACCAAGTCACAGCTGCCACTGTTAAATAAGTACAGGTGTATTTCTTATGCGTCTGACACCCTTAACCGGGTGGTGTGTGTGCGCGCACTGACACAGAAGAAATTTACATCCTCTGTGTACACATGCGCAGGATTTGAATACATGCCTTTACTCTTCAGCCTCACCCATTATACCAATAAAGGAGCTACTGTACCGTGCTGCTAAAACATTACCGTGTGTGTTTGTCTGTTCAGGAAGTCCAATTCATTCCGTTCTTCATTAGCAGTTTGTGTGTGTCGTGGGCCTTTTGCTCACCCTGGCTTTTGACTAGCAGGGAAATGTTTTGGCAGAAACATGGGTAACTAAGGCCAGCACTCTTCTAGAGATACAGGCTGCAGAATGGATCAGCTGCAAACCACAAGTCTCCCCGGGACGAAAAAAAAAGTACTTGCATTATTCAAAAACTGCAGATTTTACAGTAGAAACAACATTTTGTGACACATATCTTCTCTGCTAATTACCCCAGAAAACCACAAACCCTCTCAAACTTTGACTATTCGGGCTGAAACACTGGCCTTTCACTTTCATGGCTCCACTTGGTCAGATATGAATATCTGCTGTTACAGTTCTATAAAACTTTCCTTCCAAGCACGGGGAGGGTGACAGAACAGAGATGATTATTTATAATTTGCAGTCTGCTTTTCTTCAGTGAATAGAGAGAAAAAAATAAAATCGACCTCCTTACTTTATCACCACATTGTCTGGCTAATGACACACTTCACTCCCCAAATTCAATTCTCTCCCTGCTTTGCAATTTAGGTCTTCTAATCGAGTGTCTCCCAAGAGAAGTCGACTGAATCTAGCCTAGAGCCCAAGGAGCATTGTGGAGCATATAGTGGAATGGCTTAAATAGATACCAGCTAAATATAGCTACCATGAGATTGACTAGAGACAGAGCAAGAGGGAGCATGCAGAAGATGGCCATGGGGAACACAAAAGTGCCAACCATGTTTTTTTTAAGAACAAATTTAAAGGATTTTCTTTAAATGCACAAGACAGCCTGAGTTTTTTTTACCATAGAAAAACAAGACAATATCCAACTTAATTCCGTGATATTACTACATAATTGCAGATATTCACAGATGGGACTTTACTTCCTGTGTCTGACCTCGGGCAGTATTTTCACATGGATTCGTTTATTCCTTTGTATTATCTACAAGTGTATTTACCACGCGTGTGTTTCCTTCAGAGGTAGAACACAATCTTACAGTTAAAGTAGAAAAGGCCCAGCAGGGGAAAAATGACCAAAAAAGGTCAAGAGAATAAAGTACAGAACAGCTCATTAGGGCACAATGTTACGACGTCAGTGAACGCATCACGGGCAGCCATAAACACACCGCTCCATCATACACACACAACAAAACTACACTACAGCAGAGTCAAATAAAGTGTGAAGTGCACCGTGTAAACAATGAAAGTCAATGTTGACAGGAAACGTCTTGAGTCGCGATGGAAACAAAACGCAAGTAGGCTCCGTTAAAAGCTGGTTTTAAGAGTGTTGAAGACGAAACGAGGTACTTAAATGCGGCTACGAACATCAAAGTGTTTAACATACGTAGCAGAAGAGTACATTTTTCACTTTTATTTCGTTGAAAGGGTCGAGGACCAAACAGGAAAAAGTGAGACAAAACGAAGCTCGTGCCAAAGCACAACACACATCGTTCCCTGATAATAAAACAGAGGTTCACCTATTCATTGAGGCCATATTTACCTAAATGCGTCGTTGGCTTTTCTTCGGAGATTCAATCTGTCACGAACAGCAGTCACTTCACTCTTTCATCCAACTTGAAGACTCTCAAAGCGTGTCCCTTCATTTGAGTGAGTGTCACAAATTTCATCCAATCAGAGTCAGTTTTAGCTTTGCCCCCGCCTCTTTTCTGAACTTCTACCAATAAAAAGCCAGAGTTTGGCCCACTTCACTGAGGAAAAAAACAACTTCCTACTGTGTTTGATTGACACGCGCAGGTGACAACCGGTCTGTTCAACAAACTTCTAGTGATAAATTTAAAGATGGACTTCCATAGACGGAGGCTCGTTCCAGGTTGATGCTGATATTTTCTGATGATATATTCTAATAACTCCACATATTTTGTAAAATGGCTCATCCCATATTTTCTGTTCACTAGGACTCATAATTATAGATTAGACCAGTGTAAAAGACAACACAAAGACACATAAAAGCTCTCACACAAAAACAAAGAAAAAATAGGCATGAATGTAATATAGTTCTATTTATTAGATCATTTTGTTTTTCACAACACTTTGTCCTACAATAAACATGGCTGTTTGGAGCCTTTTTCCACCAGCAGGACTGAATTCAGTTTGAATGGACATGTGTAGTATCTGGAAGTGTGTAAGATCCCCTGGAGAAGAATAGACTCTGAAAAATAGAAAAAAAAAAAAGAATTAGCGTATGTTTACGTGTGAATAGCCCACCCATAAACACATTCATCTACAGTGCCTTTCTACAGTACTCTTATTACCTATTGGTCTTATCTGCTCCAATCATAGTAGTTTGTTGTCAAATAAACAAGGCCCATACTTGCCAATGCTTTGTCAGCTCCACTGATAACCACTGCATTTTTGATGAAATAAAAGCTGGTTGAAATTACACTACAGGAGCCAACAGAGAAACAGGAAAAATCTATATTTGACCACTTGATCTACTCTCGCTCTGTCCGTCAGTCAGTCCAGGATCTCCTTGATGCACCAGCAGCAGAGGAGGAAATACAGGCACTCCTTGATGGACTGAATGAAACCATAGGCAAAGTTTCCTCCCAGGAAGTTCTTGCCTCGTCCCAGTCCCATGGCCATGTCCCGCAGGTGCTGTCCCAGGGAGGAGGAAGGCATGGCCTGGGGAAGAGGACGCTGAGGATGCATGGCTCCGGAGCGGCAGAGGCAATAGGGAGGTGCAGGCGGCAGTCGACGAGATGAAGTCTGTCAAATGGTACTGGGCATGTGCGACCCACTGAGGTCTGCTCTGTGTAACTGCCACTGTCAGCTCCCCTACTTATAACCTCCTGTACAAACCCGCTCCATTCACCTCCTGCATTTTCTCGACTCTTCCCTGCTGTCAAACATGTGCTGATGGATTCAAGACCTTGTTCACCTTTGCTCTGCACTAGCTCACCTCTGCTGTACATAAACCCCTACGCTGTCTCTCCATGGGCTCGATAATCCCTGAATCAGCCCTCTACTGTCACAGGCTACACCTCTTCACAAAAAGGACAGTTCCAGCAGCTCCGATACATCCCCTAGCAACATCCCACTCTTTGTTCAGGACAGTATGGGACAAGCAATTTGTCATACCTTCTAGTAGTGCATGCTTTGTTCTAAACTTTAACTTTTTTTAAAATTTTACTTACTTTGATGGCAACAGATCAGAAAACTATATTCCCCAACTGATATAGTAAAGTTACCAGGTACAATTACCGTATAAAATGAAAACCCACAAAGAGAGATGAATGATATATGTATTTTTATATGCAATCTATCTATTTTCAGATACAGGTGTAAACAGACACATTTCCCTAAAAACAAAAAAAGTATTAAAACATAAACATGTAAAGTAAAAATCAATATCTGTGCACACTATTTAAAAGTAACCTTTGGCTTTCAAAAAAAAAAAAAAAGAAAAATTACAACAGCATCAACATCACCATCACCAATGACAAACGACAAATTCTAAAGGATTTTCATGCAACAAAGGCAACTGTGATGAACAATGATAACACTTGAAAGTCACAAACGATGCAGAGGGTCAGGCGGGTCTCTTTGAGCACACACACACATACACAGCAAGCACACACGCTAACGGCACACTGTACAGCTTTGCTTTTACCATCTCTGACTGATGACAAACCATGACACACAGTTGGGAGTGTGTGTGTCTGACTGGCCCAGCTGTCGCTCTGTTAGATTACATCTGACACCACTTCAGGGTCTGAACACTAGTTAACCATTACAGTTCCGGTTTAACGATGCCTCGTTTGGCCTCTTATCTTACAAATTTTGCAAATCAATTGGTTTTAAGAGCTTCCTTGGTGCTGTGGTGTCTGGCTCTGTGTCACTTAACGACTATGTCTTTAAATATACACGTGTAAAAGCAAAAATTCAGACCAAGCACTATGCTGACCAATCAAAAATCAATGTTATTTACAAATGGTCAGGATATATCCCTCCAATGGTGACATCAAGTATCTGTGACTATATGCTGAATGCAAGGATGTGCATCAGAGGAGATTGCCATCACTGAAACGGTTTGAGTTTGAGATTTTTGCAAGTCTTTGTTTAACTGAGAGGCTTGTGTAGGTTTCTCCTGTAGTTAACTACATTTGAATTAAGTACATAAGGTGACTGCATTGAAGTGACGTGACTGCATTGAAGAAACAAGGCACGATTAAAAGGATATAAAACCAACGTGGTGAACTGATCTGGAGGGTGAGGAAAGGAGGTAACTACAGTGTAATGTGATCTTCTCCTTTCCCAGAACCTTTAAAATGTTGGTGAAAACAGCACATGGAGGAGCAACATTTGGCTTAACGTGTCATTAGTAATGCTCCGAAAACATTGATGTCCATAAGTTCACTTACCCCTAAATGACTTCATTGAGAAAAGGGTATAAAAAAAAAAAGGACATGATTCCCTCACACAATTAACATCACTATACAGTATTATTGGAACAAACATCTTTTGCATCGTTTTTACAGGGGGAAATGCATTGCTTTGAGTCTTTTAGTGGTTCTCAGGGGCCACTGTTTGGATGGATTTTTGTTACTACTCCCTTAACATTCGGTCAGACTGCTCCAGAAAAGATAAAACTCATAGATTGTCAATGCAAACGCATACTAAGGAGTCATAAAAAACATATGATGATCTCTTTCGGCTTTTTCCCTTCCGGTGTCGCCACAGCAGATCCAAATATACTTAATATCACTGCTCAAACTGCTTTAGCGTCTTTTTTTTTTTCTTTCTTAAAGATGCATTTAGGCACATCAACCCAGATTCATCCCCCTTAAAACAGGCCAATTTGCATCTAAATATGCTCCCGGTGCTGTAAGCAGGTAACTGTTGGTAGTTGTCATGGCTTCCTCTGTATTTAGCGACCGAGTTCATGTTCTTTGGCATGACAGGTGGTGCAGACAGGAGCATGTGGCATAAACGTGCAGGTTTTCTGTGTATGTTTACAGAGGAATTCTGGAGATCCAGCTGTTGTGATCCCCCTGAACTCAAAACTTTCAGTGAGCCCCTAGCAAAGACGGAAAAAAATAACAGACATGATAGTCATTGGCATAGCAGTCCCAGTTTTGCATACAGGTTTTCCTCTAGACCAGGTCATCAATCCATATGTCAAAGTTCAAAAGTCCTCAAAAGGGGGAGTGGTGGGGGGTAGGGTGGCCCTCATGATTGGATTGGAAGCAAACGCATTGATGCATATTCACCAGGCAGAATCATTTCAATGTCCAGTTGGCTGCAGAAGTGCTCCAGTGACACTTGAAGGGAGAGTTTAAGTTCACACCTGTTCCAGTCTCTGCTCCAGCAACAGTCCAAGGAGGACAAAACACGTCCCAGAAGGAAAGCACACAAGCTTTCATGTGTTGGAACTCTCCTCTGATGCTTCCATCTTCACTTCCCATGATTTCTAGTACATGATTTGAAGTTGAGAATGGAGTGTTCCATTTTTTTGTCACTATCACATGTAAGATATTTTTTCTTTAAGAAAAAAAAATGCATTTGTTTTCTGCTCCATTCTGAAATTTGCAAAGGGCTCCTCCCTGGTTCACAGTAGACTGTTGAAAAATTGCAGCAACGCTTCTCCATTGTGGAGGGATAGTCTGGTGATGGTACATTTGTGACGGGGGCTGCAGGTCACAGTTTAGCTTTCAGAAAATACAGGAATATGTGGCAACAGCAGCAAGTGAGTGATTTCGCAGAGAAACTGGTGTTTTTTGGCTTTCTTTGTTGTGATGTGTGCAAGTGTATCCATGTATGTAGGTGTTGGTGTAGTGTTGAAGTGTGTATTGTAGCATATGAAGGTATCTAGTGGGTGTGTGTATATTTGGTGATTTTCTTTTCATTGGTGTGTCAGGCCCTGCGCTCTACTGGCTGTTGCAGACACACTTCGCTACCAGCTGAAACAATGGGGAGTCTGTTGTCCATGTGGTAACTGATCAGATGACTCACACTTTCAAACCGATGGTCTTTCGTGCGGACCTAGGGAACAGAACAATGATTACAATTTAAGTTAAATACCTCACCCCAAACGTTTTAGGTACCACTACATAAGGTCACTCATGCTTATACAGTTTAATTTCTTGCCCTTCTAATCTGCTCCCCAACTATGACTTACCACTCCTTCTGGGTCGACCAGCAACAGGTGTTTGGGTTGACCCCCCTGCTGTCCTGTGAGGACGTACTGTCCGGGCGTGGTCCCAGATTCCCGCACCAGGAAGTCTCCGTCACGGCTCAGCAGCCTCTCAGCTTCCCTGCGACTTAAGCTACCATGGAACCAGGCCTCACACTGCAACTGCTCTACAAGAGGGGGCGCTGCTGTCCCCGAGCTGAGGCCACCATGTCCAGAGACCCCTAGGGCATCGTCAAATGGCTCTTTAAAAAAATAGAAACAAAATGTGTTGGGATCATTGTATGTTTTATGCCACTAAAAGCTAGGTTTATCCAATATGTACAAATAATTTATTCTCATGAAACTGTGAAATCGATTACTTTCCTTTAAAACAGAAACTTTGAAACAAATTAACCAAGAGGTATCGGGCAGTTGTGTGTTACACACTGATGGCTTGTCATGTCTTTAATCTGAAATGCATTCTACCATCCAATAATTATATTACATAAAAAAGGCCTGTAATGGACAAAGGCACTTTAATTCTCTTATCTTCCTCCAAGGCTGCCTGCAGTCTCCTCTTCAATTAGTCAGTCATATACAAGTTATAGTACACTCCACTCTGCTGAACCTTATTCTTTCCACATAGTAACACAAATGCATATTTCAATGCAATGTGAAAAAAATCTGACATTTTAATTAGAGAGGAAAAGGAATTGGGTATTGATATAAACTGGATTTTCTAACTTTACAGATGTTTGATCTCCAAGTTTAACACTGTCAAGCTTTATCTTGCTATATGATGTTCCCAATGAAACAGTTCCTGATAGATTACAGATATACCAACAAAGAGATGAGGTGCTTACTCATGTCAAAAGCATCCCTGTGAGCATTTCCATTGGCAGCAACTGGGGGACGGGGTTTATCTACATTGACATATGAAGGGTCATCAAAGAGTTCTCGTCCCCCCTCTTTGGCACCTACTAAGAAAACAAATGACAAAACATTAGCTGGTCTGGCACATCTCCTAATTTCCTATCAGCTGAACACCTTAAATGGTATTTTAATGAGCCGTGACAAGACAAAACACAACAACAAACCGGAGAGAGCTGAGAAAGTGTGAGTGGATACTCAGGTAGGGGGTATGTCTGCTTATCGCAGAGCTTAGACATTATGAGACCAAAGAAACACTCCAGATTTTCTGAGATGATTCAAGAATATTATTATCTATTTGGAGACAAAATACCAGTGATATGTGTGCTGACATTACTGAACACCAGTAGGAGGAAGGAAAAAGTCAGTTGTGATGGTAGCTTGACTGAGTTAATCACAAAAATAAACACAGCTATGTATTGTGCAGTCAGATAGGACCCTTAATTCTTACTTTTATAAAAGTGAACGGAAGACAGAGTGAGACAGACATGCAAAGAGGTAGGAAGAAACAGCGCTTACCTGGTAGAGGAGGCAGAGGCTGCTTGTGAATATCATTCTGCCCCGGCTGTCCATAAGGCTGTAAACACAGAACCATGTCAACAAATGATGAGTCACAGCCGCACATGGGCATAATCTCATAAAGAAATGTCCTCTGTGATGGCAAAAGGCGACTAAAGGCTTTTAAACAGGCTCTGAAAGGAATCTGACAATTAACATTTTAAGCAAACAAATCCCAACTGCATCACAGGTGCGTATTATTTTTCAAGGACAATCAAATACATCTACTGTTTATCCAGTGGGTTTCACAGAAACATGTCATCAGTGGCACCTGAAAGTCATGAAGCATGTAGTGGTTTAACTGTACTTTTCTCACCAGCGTAGCTCCTGGACGCGTCCTCATGTCAACCAGTCCACCAGGGGGAGGCTGTTTTCCAGGAAAATTATTATAGTACGGGACATCAGGAGGAGGAACAGCCTCATCATCTTCTTCCTCCCATGCTGAGCCGTCAAATGGAGCCATTCTGGGGACAGTTGGTGATGGATACATTGTTAGGTGACAAAGCTCAAGAACATACACTCTTTGCTGATACTGTGAGTGAACATGTCCCCGTTTACCTGTCATGAGGCGTAACCAGTTTAGGAGGATTCTTTAGGTACTGTTTAAAACGTAGTTCAAAGGCCTGGCCAATGGTGCTGATGACTTCCTGGGCTAAGCCTTCTGAGCATTCCAGGATATGACATGCTACAGGAAAGCACACACAAGAATGTGATTGAATGGGAAAACATAGAGTAAATCATCCACCAGGCATGGTGTGAATATTAAGACTCATGCGTAGCATAATGTACATGCTCATGTTTTTCCTCAAATTAGATCAGAAATAAGAAGAACATAAAATAAGAGTGTAAACTATACGTTTGCAATTTTCACAAATTTCAACCAATCAACAATTTAATAAACCACTAAACAGAGGTGTTGCTGCTCTGGGTCTGAAAAGCTTCAGCTCTAGTTTCAGTGGGCGGCGTGTCCAATTCAAAGTGGAACAAAACATGAATCAGTCATTTTAAGATTTCAATGGGATTAATTTACATTTTAATAAACACTGGTTGTTTGTATTCACAAGCAACTTGTAGTGCAATCTCGTGACATATTTTACCCAATATATTACTATGTAGACACATAATTAAGCTGAATATAGACATTTTGGATTTGTATATTCATATACAAGTATATTTAATATGTTTCACAACTAAATCTGAACAGGGTTGAGCGTCACTAAGATGATGCCTGAGTGACAGTGTCGTTTTTTCTGATCCTGCTCACCTCTCTGGTTGACTGGGTCTTTGGCCACATATGCTACGTATTCGGCCGTGTCCTGGAGGAGACAGAGTGGAAAAATCAATAGAAGGAAAGAGTGAAGTGCACGGTCAGGACAGATAGAAAGAGGAAATTGATAAAGCAAAAAGTAAAGTCTTTGAGTCATAAGAGAAGTGAAAACATAGATTTGCCTGAAAGAGATGCGACAGGAAGTAATGAGATTGAGTTTGGAAGAGAAGGAGAGCAAGCCAGCGAGGCGGCAGTGGGGTAAGTGGTATTCATAGGAACAGACAATGACAGAAGACAGGAAGGAAGGATATGCACGCTGAAGAAAGATGGAAAAAGGCCAGAGAAAGTTTTGAGCACAGAGGGAGAGGACTGGGTGACTCACTGGGTCTCCTCCAGAGGCGAAGGAGATGGACTGCATGTGATGATTGGCGATTATCTGTGGAGAAACATAAGGAAAGAGGCCAAGGGAAGGGAGAGAGAAAGACAGCACGTGGGTGACATGAAGTATGTGGGAAGTGAGATGAAAGCATGTGGATGGAGAGACAAATGTGGAATCATTACTGAGAAAAGTGCTTTTTCCTCCAGTGAACGCCATCAGCTGTAGTAGAGATAAAAACTAAGTAGGGACAATGGATGGAACACCTTTTTAACAGTCTGCAACAAGAGCTCATGTTGAATCAATAACAACATCAACACTTGCTAATGCTCCCTCCGCAATGTGTGGTCTATATCTGAGGCTGTATTTGTGAATGGGCACCGCATAGGCCCGGTGCAGCAAGTTTTTTTGTGCTACACATTAACGTGTAGGCATTGCACTACTGCATATCATCTCCCCAAAGGAATAAGCATCATTTAGCAGCTATTAACTCATTATAGGTCTAAGAGGAGGATCACGTTGTGCCTCATGGCAATGCAGGGATGAGGATGATAGTTAAGAGGGATTTGTGCAGCATCCAGCATCAATGAGGCAAACAAAACTGGTGGAGGTCTAAATTTATCTTGGCATCCCCTAGATGTCCTGAAAGGTCTGTTGATTTCCTAATTCCATACATATGTAGATGTGTGATACACTCTTGGAAACAAAGAAATGTTCCCCAGTTTTGCCATGATGCTGTCTGAGGAAAAATTTAATTAGTGAAATGTGTCTGATCTGAAAACTGAGTTGTGCACATAAAAGGTATTTCACAGTACTTTACTTAGACACACACACACGCACACACAAATATATTACTGTACCAGTACATTATGAGTGGAAATTGTCCTATGTGTAACTTCCTGTGTGCCACCCTGTCACTGATTGAAACTCAAATTTATCAGATCACTCTTTATTGTGAAATCTGTGTGCACTTAAGTGAGACTCTGCCACACGTAATTTTTTGGGAACTGAATCTGTTCCATTGCTGTATTTGGAACCAATGCATTCAATAATAAAAACCTGCATTGGTATGTCTTCTATAATTCCTGCAATCTGCTTGTATGTCTGTTCAAATACTTTCAAATTCTAAGACACAGTATACTGCAGACTTGCTGTTGTTGCCAGGGAGGTCTGATTGGTTTGAAGGGCACTTCAGGACTTCTGTCCCTTGTGGGGAAAGACTGGTGAAGCTGCAGACTGATTTTTAAATGTAGGTATATTTAGGGTGGCATAGCTGTACAAAACCCCAAACTGACTCTTTTAGACCAGAATATTGTGATGAATTTTGACGTTCTGTGATTCTCGGTCCTGCTGAGGACACTGCTCTACTTCAGTCACACATCCACATCTGCTCCTTCAAGCAATTCACCGTCCTCTTTGAACTCCAACCTACATCCACCTGTCAGCCACTTACTGACTTTGTAGCACTTTTCAGATAGTATAGAGTTGGACTCAGAAAGGGGTACACTTATACACAACACAAAATATAAAGCCTGTGTTCTGCCAAACTGAATTTTGAGTGTTTAACAGGATGATGGTGACAGTCAGTAAAGTCTCAGTCATATATTGTACGTCTAACATTTGGCTATACATTGGTGCATCCTAAAATAAATAGTATCATTTATTTTAGTCAGATTTTAATTTATAAAGACAGTTAAACAATGTCATAAATGATAAGTAAAACAGTTTACATCCTGCTGGGTGTAAAATCTGTAATGTCTTTCTTAAAAAAAA
>JAPTHA010118147.1:0-14463 GCA_029814585.1 Gymnapogon annona | reverse complement strand
AACAATGTCATAAATGATAAGTAAAACAGTTTACATCCTGCTGGGTGTAAAATCTGTAATGTCTTTCTTAAAAAAAAACACTTTAAAATAGGCTCCAGCGGCCCCCACGACCCTGCAAAGGATTCAGTGGGTTGGAAGATGAATGAATGAATGAATGAACATGGTTTACTACAGGCCTTACTCAATATTGAATAATGCAAACAGACATTTAATTCTGAAATTGCATTCCAGATACCAAACATAGTTCTGGCAACAGCAGAGAGCTTTAACGATAAGATGCATCTCTGACTCAGTCTTTCTGGCAAGTAGATTAAGCTCCATCTGCTAAGAGAGTTGCTGAGAGATAGATACAAGAGTAAGAATAAGCTGCTTTTCAGGCTAACCTGTTTGCAGTCGGAGGCCAGCAGGTTGAGGCTGCTTGTTGAGATGGTGAGGCTGATTGTCATGCCAGCAAACTGCAGGTTACTCTTCCCCAAGATGGATGACAGACAGCGAGACGAAGGCTGTAAAGAAGAGAGAAATTATTTAAGTCTAACAAACAAACAAGGTGCACAGAGAACAACAGGACATTTTTAAAAGTTAAACAAAGAAGGAAAGTCCACCGAGAGCTCTGTCTGTGCATGAACCTCTGGGCGTTTGTGTAGAAATGCCTGTGTGTGGGGGAGTGGGAGAACAGCTGCAATTGTGAAAGTAATCCTGTCTCCAAGGCCAACTGTGACCAATGGGGAGTAGACGGTACAGTTCACATACTGTTTGCTGCGCCAAGAGCATCGTGCAGATAACACTGGCATTATTTGGTCGGCCTGTTTATCCCAATACTCCTGTTCTCCTGGCTTTCATCCATATCTGCTCTTTTATATTTGAAGTAGATTGTGAGAGCATCATCATCAGGGCAGGAAGCACGAGGGCTCAGCCACATTAACCTCAGTCTAACCAAATCAGTGGGACTAGACCAGTGTGATCTATTCTAGTTTACATTCTAACTGTGTTTTGTCTGGGGTTCTGCACTGCCAGACATTCCTTGGTCAAACCCTGCTATGGGAGCAGGCTGCTGGATTTAGCCACCTGTTTTATAGACTGTTTGGGTGGATGTTTTTAGTTTTACAGGAATACTCTACACAGACAGTCTTTAAAAATGGTAGCCTGCAGCTCTACCAGCTAATGTGAAGTGCTTCCTTAGCCTGACGCTGGCTCCACGCAACCTCCTACTCCACCTCGGCGCCTCCCTCGTGACAACAGGGAGGGAAAAAGAGAGATGAAAGAACAATTGGTAATTACCTGCAAGTAGCTGGGTAACCACAGAAGAGCGTAATCAAGATACAGTATGTGTGTACATGTGTGTTTGCCAGTGGAAAAGACTGTGACTGAATAGCCAATTGACCACAGAGTGGACAATCAGACTAAATCTAGCTCTTATCCAGAAAACCCTCCCCATTGCTACCCACTTAAGCTGTATAAATAAATAATGCCTTGTCAGGGTGTGTGAGTGTTAGTGTGTACCTTTCTCCTGCGCTGGGCTCCTTTGGCTCCGGGTACTGCCTCACAAACCACAGAGATAGCTTCCCTAAAAGATTAGAACATGCAAGTCAGTAGAGCCACAACCCTCACACCTTCCTGGATGTACAGTTTTGTGGATTAAATGAGATCTGGCAGAAGGTTATTGAATTTATTGTCCCTGGCATTTGTCCTTGCCACAGAGACAAACATTACTACGGAAACCAGAAGGAAACCACCAGGATTCCAGAACATTCTAATTTAGGGGTCTGAGACAGACACACACAGACATACTGTACACAGACTGATGCAGTCACACACCAATACAGAAAGATACAGGCAGCAAACGAGAGCAGAAGTGGGAAAGACGGACAGCTGGTAGAAAACATCCTACATGAGAGGTGAGTGGTGTGTACAAAAGCATGTGGCCGGTTCTTCTCCAACCATGTTTACCATGCCATGCATAAACAGGAACTAAAATGAAGGAAACAGTGGAAGACCAGTGTGTAATCTCACCTGGTGACCTGAGTTCTGGTGTTGAAGTCCAGCGCCCGCATTGACTGTAGCACCTCCACACAACCCATGTACTGCCCAGGAAACAGGAAAGCAACACATTATCAGACACTTCCTACATGTACTACAGTATGTCCCACTGGAGACATGGAACAACATGAAAAACAGAGGAAGAACGATATGGTGTCTTTGTCCTGTTTTCTGTGTCGGTTTCTAAAATCATTTCAGCAAAGGGTGGATGTATGTAAAGAAACTGACTGGAAAGAGAGTGGTAATTATATATTTTAGCTAACGTCCGTATGGAGTGTGCCATTAACTTACCCGTACAGTATAGGACACACCAGTGGTGCTGACCACATTGTCGGAGTGCAGCCAGCCGCGGGTGGGCTTGTTGACAAAGGAGCCATGGCGCGTCCACTCATCTCCTCCCAGCTGCCCTCCTTCCACCCGAGCCCGTCTGGACACCCCTCCCAGCCGGTTCATGTCCTGCAGAGGAGGTCGAGGAGGGGGAGAAGGCGCAGTTAGAAGGGCGACAGGGTGGTGAGGCGGAGGGGAGGAGCTTGAACTACTCCTGTCATCCCCAGAGGACTCAACAGGCGCCTGAGGCTGCAGTGGCCTGCTTGAGGCCTTGAGTCCTGGGAGAAGAGTGGCAGAGACACCCAGACGAAGTGAACCCATCCTGGGGAAGAAGGAGCAGAGGGTGGTAGGGCTGTTCTCGACTTGGTGTGGAGAAGATGGGGGCAAGATGGGTGTGAGAGACGAGGAGGAGAGAGAAGAAGGTAAACCAGGTGAGGGAGTGAGCGGCGTGGTGGGACTTGAAGGAGGGAACGATGATGGATTGGAGTTTGTTTCATCAGTAGAACTAAGCGATTCACTCCGAAAGTGGGTGTACTTGGTTTTTGGGACAAGCTCCATAATGAATGTGCAATGTCAGTTTTTATATTCATGCAAGTTGACGCAGGCTTTAGTGATTCAATCAAAGTCTCTTTGTTTCAGTATTAAAAGTCTCTCTCTAGTAGGACACACAACCCTCTGTCTGTATCCGTCAGCACAAGAGACGCATCCATCTGTCTGGGTGTCGGACCTCCAGTCATTACCAAGCAGCCCAAACCAGCCTGCTTTAAAAACTGTTTTCTCCACAAAGAAAGCAGAATGATAGAAGGTGCAGAGGAAAGTAGGGTGTCCCACTTAATGGTAGAATACAGATGAAAAAAGTTTAGATTTAGTGCAACAGTGCAAAACATGTTGTCATCAGTTCACTTGGAAGGCTGCACCAATGTTCGTTGTGTTCCCAGGACTGGTGATGAAATGGTCTTAGCACTCCATAAATTCTTCAAGTTGTTGAAGTGTTTTTGCCATAATGCAAACAAATATCTGTAAGGATCTGGTCTTGATTGAATGGTCTCTCTGTGAGGGACAGTTATCCAGCTTTTACCAGCACCATGGAGAATCAACTCAAGTGATTGTCTCTCAACACCCCCTCACATCTGCATCTTACTGGACTGAGGAGTGTGCACTTGTAGATGATGTGTTTACATACATCAAGCAATATAAACTTCCCTTCCCACAATACATCTTGGATTATCCGTATATTGTTGCGCTGGCATGTGCACATGCGTGCATGTGTGAAGTAGCTCCCCTTGGCAGCTCTATCTTGCTTGACACAGACCCATAAAAATCCTATTAGTAGCCAACGAGTGGATCTCGCAGGGCCTGCACACTAACAGGGACAGCAACACACACAACACAGCTTCAATTGGTCGATACTACAGTGAGCACCTGCAGAGTTCAATGAAGTACGGAACTGCTCAAAAGGAGTGATGTATGGCTAGTAGTCTACAAGTCCTGGTAACCATACATAGTCTCATATCTTTCCAGTCTACAAGTCCTGGTAGCCACACATAGTCTCATATCTTTCCTCAGTTTCTTCTTTTACTCCCTCTCTCTCTTCCTCCAAACTGTTTCGTGTCCTCCTTGAATGTCCCTTACTCTCTCTCTCCCCGTGTCTCCTTCTCTCTTCTTCCAGATCACTTCTGGCACAGGCTCCTTCCCTTTCTCTGTGCTCTTTATTCCCTTCTCTCTGTCTCCTCTCTTCTCCTGGAAGTCCTCTCTTTTCCTCCACACAATGTACTCGGCCAACCTCTGTCTCTCCAATGCCTCCGCCCTCTCTCGCGCCACCACTTCCTCTCTCCTCTTCCAGATAATCTCTCGCTCCCCCTCTCCCCCTCCCTCGTCTGCTCGCCCGTTCTCCAGGCTGTCCTGTTTAACAGTACCTCTGTCTAATATATTAAGTATTAATAAAACTTAATTTTAGATCAACGATGGCTACAAGCTGGACATGACCACCTATTTAGACACCAGTAGAAAAGGGAAAATAAAAAATTGGTAGTTAAGACGGGCCCGGTAGTATTGGGCTATTTCCTGACTGAAGTTCCTGATATGGCTGAAACAACTGAGGCTGCCACGGTTCAAGTGTGTTCACTAAAACTGGCCACCTTGGTTAGGTTTTTTTTCTAGAGCACCATTAGAAAGTGGTAGGTTAGAGATGTTGTCTGTGTCTGGTATAGTGACACACACTGCAGCAGCACGGTGGTGATGTAACACTAAAGAATGTAGGTCATTGGCTGATAACTACCGGTGGGACTGTTGTTGTGATAGTAATGAGACCTGATTAGTCCAGTTTGAACTTCCAATCCAGGATTCCCTGAATGGTGCTGGAGACTCAGAGTTGAACGTGAACTCACTCACCGAGCTGGAAATACTCGATTAAAACTGTACTCTGCTGTTATGCTATTTGCTGTTATCTCTACATGCACAACTGGTCTTGCCCCAGTTATATTTCTGTCTTGTTCAATTAACAAGCCCAGATTATAGCCAGGTACCTGAGAGAAGAGCATTGACACAGCCCCTTTTGATATGAACAAACCAAGAGTTTATTTTCTAGAAACACTTTATACCTTATCTAAGGCTTATCAAGCAGCAGGTCAGCGCTCCATTCTACTACAAACTACTGAACATCTCATATACTGCATAGTCCAACCTTGAAGGCAAACAACAGTCTGTTTACATTAACAGTCTCTTGCAACCCAGAGTACCACAAACAAAACAGTCAGCAGTAGTTTGACCTCAGTAGGGGCAAGGCTACACCTTCAGACCTGCTCGATGCTGGCTAGCCTACACCAAAGTGCTGTTGAGGCACAAGTCATGTTCACAATCTCTTGACCTTTGCTCCTTCAAAGAGAGCAAGGCTTACACACACCTTGCTGAGATCACTTACACAAGGTTGTAAATTTGGCACTGATGTTTCAGTGATGCCAAGTGAAAAAGCTCAGTTTCTCACACCAACATTATAGAACTTAACTGTGTCAAGTACACAGCTTGTAATGGGTGCTGAATGTATGGCAAAGGAACAGTCGCCTACACCAGTCTAGCACCACAGAGGGATTGTCTAGCAATTCTAGCTAGCCATCCATCTGGTCTTGGCCAAAAAGCACCATGAAAGATCCAGTCACACCCATGCACAGCCAGACAGGCTGTGATAATATCTAGAAAGCTGTAAAATATGGCTGGAAGATTCACAAAAGACACCAACAATTTGGATAATCAAATAGCATGCATAACAACTCACATCCCTAGGAATATATTAACATTTAAAAAAGGCAAAAGATCAAACAAATGGATATCTTAACATGACAGAGAGAAAAAATAAAAGTGTGTTTTTATACATGGGGAGGGTGAAATACTCTGCGCCTACAGTCAATCCTCACCCTGCCCGAGGATGTGTCAGCGCATAAAACACAGTGTCACTCAGGTGACTGCAGAGGAGATGACCCCTGTATGAGGTTTAATCCTGAGTCACCTACACATAGACAGTATGAAGAATAGGCTGTCACAAATGTAGCACATCTAATGATCAGTAATTAGTGACCTTGAGGCTAAGCAGCTGGACAGAGTGATATGTACAAGTGAATACAGAATGATAATCTAAATTATCTAGTCATTCCTGTTAACAGTACATCAGTTTGACTGATGAAGATGGTAGTTTTAGGGAGAAGGAGGGGGAGACAGGTGACCTGAAACAACCCTGATTCTCGGAGACTGCTGCGCTCCGCATAGACAAAGACCGTCTAGTAAAAAAAAAAAGGGGGGGGTCCAGTCTCACAAAGAAACTAAAAATTTTACACATCAGCAGACAATTCCAGTCTTATGATTTCAGTCGACTAAATATATACAGTTACCTAATGAAAAAGCACCAGTTTTTAAAAGCTAAGACAAGAGAAAAAGAAGTTTACATCTTGCTCTGTCTGCTGCCGCTGCCCGTTGCTATGGCAACAGACATTAAAAAGAGATGCCTGCGGAGGATATACTATGAGAAGTCCTGACAACAGTAGAAATCTTTAGACAAAGAGATAACTGTTTTGTCAATTCACGTGACAAGAGTTACTTGCTGCATCGAAGGCTCCACATTAGAGCTTCATGTATACAACAGAAGGAAAAACTACAGGCTCCTAGAAAAATCAATAGATTTCAGGAAATGATCAAAGTTTGACCAGCATCGCACCAACCATACAACAAAATCAATGTTGACATCCCATGTCGGCTGCATGCACTAACTCAAAATAGGGCATGGCAAATGTTATTCAAATAATCACACTAAGTAACAGTAGAAATAAGATTAATCAGTTACTTCTAAAAGACAATTCTAAGGTTTAGAAAAGTTGCATAAAAACAACCTGAATCTTCTCTGCAGCAGCTAACAAAGATAATGGTTTTATAACATCCTGAAGAGTAGATGTTATGCTTTAAGGGAATAGAAAACCATAAGTCACAAAGAGTCAATATTTACAAAAATGAAAAAAGTAATTTAAATTGTCAGTATAAAGTGAATCTAATCAATTTCACCAAGAGTTCTTTCTCTTTTAAATGAATGGCAAATTATAAATAGTTATTTTTTTGGTTTAAAAAGCCTATAGTTGATAATCCATGGTGATCTGAAGCTGGGTTCAGTATTGACATGAGAACCACATTAATGTTTAAACAGGCACAGACTGTCCGGTCATTCGTCCTCTCCTTCCTCTTTCTGGCTCTGTCCGTCCACTCCCTGAAAAACGTGCTTCTCCTCTGATCCGCTCTTCCGCTCGATTAATTCACAAAGTCACTGCCGGCAGCTCCTCTCCATCTATCCTCTCGTCTGTTTGGCTGCCTCCTCTTTTCTTCTCTTTCCTCCTCTGTCTCCCTCTCTCTCTCTCTCTCAGCAGATGGTGAAATGGTAGTACTGCCAGGATGGACAATGGCACTCCTTCATTGTGCTCCTCTTCTCCCCTCACGTCTGTCTCTCAGTTTCACTTTCCTTCCACCTCTGTTGGGTAGAGGGACGAACACACTGTCTGTTCTCCCCTCCTCCCAGTCTGGGTGGGTGATGCTGCCTCCCATTTTCTCCGTTATCGTCTCTCTCTCTCCCCCTCTCTCTCACACACACACACACACGCTAGTGGCTGCTGCCTCTGCCCTCCCTACCTCCCATCCTACCTCCTTCCTGTTTCCTCCCCCTCTCCCCCTCCCCCTCTCTGCAGGCTCAGTCATTTAGCACTGTACATGTGTATGCACAGCAAGATGCTGGGCTCCTGCACTTTAATGCACACTCCAAGGGGAGATGGAGATGTGGAAGGAGGGAAGGCGAGAGGGGCATTTTGGTGTGTGTATGGGGTGTGATGGGGGGTGGGGGGCAGAGCATGTTGGCTGTTCAATGCTCCTCCCTTATTCATGTTTGGTAACCTGAGAAAGAGTCGAGGAGGGAGCACAAGCAATGGAAGGAGAATGTAGACAGACCCTCAAGGTCTCTCTGTGAAACACTCATGATGAAGAAAATAAATATGAACTATTTTTCTATTTGGCTACAACTCTCGAAAATAAAAAAAAAACATGTTATTATCAGAGAAGCACAAGAACAGCTGAGTGATTTTACAGAAGTAGACATGAAGCAGAAACTCCCACAGATTAGCCCAGACATTCAAGCAAATCAAGCAAAAGCAGTGCTGAGGAAAGCAGAGAAAACCACCCATAAGTGTGCCACAGGAACTCAGCAGAGTGGATAACAACAAGTCCTTAAATGACACCCCAAATCTCTTCCCTGCAGTACTACGTCTGACCACTGTAGTCTAGTAGTGCTCTTGGTGATGTAAAGCAAAGAACTGCAGAGAACTGGGGTGTCATTTAAGGTAACACTCTTCACCAACACACTGTGTGATATGAATAAAGATTGCAATTGGTGCAAAGTCCCTTCTACCAGTAGCCTAGGTCACACACAAATGAAACACATGACACACGTGGCTTAGGGTTGACAGAGTTTCTCAAAGCAGTTCAAATGATTGTGTACTTAAAACACATAGAGGAAATAAGCAGTTGTTTAAAAAGTGTAGTTTACAGCAACTCAAACGATAATAAATAATGATTCACCTTGCTGCACAACTGTTCATGGGCAACTTCAGTTTCCACTTACTTGATGACGATGTGTAAACATTTGTATTATGCTTGTTGGTGCATCTGCACACTTTTGGTATAAGAGGTAAATGACGCTGTAAAAATATCTAGTTGGATGTAAGGTTGGCGATATGATGCATCACAGCCAATTGGTCTTGGAAGCATTGTGGTTTGTTCAGTACAGATTCTGATCTGTTGTATAAGATTTCTGCTGCATGTCACTACTGAGAAATCAATCTAAAGGGGTCAGAAATAGCTCGACTTTAATTTCAACGTCTAGAATAAACCCTACACATTAAACCAACTTGGATTAGAATACATTTGAAATAGAATTTCTGCCATTAAAGAATAACTATTTACATTAAAAATAGATTCATTTTAAAACGACTATATCCTGAAGGAAGAAATGTGGCCATGTTCATAATATCTTAGAAATTAATTGGGAGCATTTCTACTTTAATAATATAATGTTAAGTATACAGCAGTCACTTAAACATAAGACCACTGTTCCAAAATCCACCTCAAGTGGGTCAAAGTACATTTACAAAAAGGTTTATCCATTGAACCTGTTTTACTTATCAGCAATCACAAAATACCACACTGATATAACTATCTGATTTTGAGATTATAGAATAAGGATGCCAGCCCTTTGCCACTGTGTCACTGAGTGTTGTTTTTTTGTGATTAGGGGGTTGTATCATTGGAGTGTCTTACCACATATTCCATTGGTCAACACAGGCTGTCTGTGAATCTGTAACCCTAAAAACACCAAATCGCACATCAACGCACTGAACACACACATGCAAAACACATGGAGCCAATCACATCGTGCTCAGATGCCGTCCGTGCAGCTACTTGACTCCCCGCAAGCTTAGCTCTCAGGATCAGCTATGGAGAAGGTCACGGCACCTCCTTGGTATCAACAGCCCGGTCGATTGAGCACGCAGACACACAAAATTGACATGAGACTGAGACAGAGCATGAGAAAGTAGAAGAGAGTGAGAGAAAGCATATGGAGGCCGGGATGCCTAGAAATGTCTGATCCTGCGTGCATGTTCAAACACACTTTGGAATGAAAGGAATTGACTGAAAGGACTACATGTGTAGGATGTTTGTGTCTCGGCTTGCCCAATGCGAGTTAGCAACTGTTTGCCTTGTTACAGCGATGTAACAGCTCTATCTGGACGCTGCAGTCGCTCATCCGAATTTATTACACGAAACAGTCAGGGACAAACTGAGATAGAACTTGGGGTCCAATGCACATGCTCCAGGGCCGCATCTGCTCATACGCTGTATGTCTGTGTGTGCGTTTGGGTCATTGTGTAATCTGATTTGACCTCCCTTACTCACTCTGTTGCATATTCTTAGACAAAAAAGCGAGTAGACGAGAAGACAAAAGTATTGACTGACCTTTTCCTTTTCCTTGAGCAGCTGCCAGCATGAAACAATGTCCAACATTAGTGCCCATTACACACACGAGAGAAGACAATGATGAAGATGATATATACTAAGATCATTGGGAGGGAGAACGACAAGGCAAAGTCTTGGACTGAACAAGGGGGAAAAACTACAGGCACGCTTTTATACGAGGACAGAATAACAACAATCAAATTTTCAAATATGTTTATGGTTGAGGGAGAACATTAGATTGGCCAGGCCTTCAGCAGGAGGCCTTACTGTCAGTTTCAGAGCTCACCACACACACAGCAAACATGTGAGCTGGCTATTTCGGGTTGTGCCAGCCCCCCTCCACCACCCCCTCTAACCACACTCCCACGTCTCTATCGCCTTCCATCATTCTCTTCCTGCTGCTACATTCTCCCTCTCTCCACTTACAACTTCCCTCTTACTTTTAACGGTCATATTTGTCATAGCGAGTCACTTCTTCTCCTGAGCTTCCCCAGTAAACTCGCCTACATTTCAGCATGCCAAAACTGTCTAACCACCAACTAGAATGTGATGAACAACACAAACATGCCACATGATCTGCTTTCAGTGAATTATGTCATTAATAAAAAAAATTATCATGATCATTAATTTTCACACAGCATTTGTGATGTACAATGAGGAGTCTGTCTTTGCCGCATTACCGTTTCAATCAAACAAAGATGTTAAAGTCTGCTCATGATGATTTCTTTACAGTTTAGTGAATCTGTTTGGTTTAAACAGAATCAGTTTGTCTGTTACTGCTGTAAATAAATTGTACAGGTTATCCATATTTAGGCATGTATTGCGATTCATGAGTCACGGTTCACAATACGGTTTGGACACAGAGGCCAACTGGAGCCTGGGGGTGCACTGG
This sequence comes from Gymnapogon annona, assembly GCA_029814585.1. Taxonomy (NCBI): domain Eukaryota; kingdom Metazoa; phylum Chordata; class Actinopteri; order Kurtiformes; family Apogonidae; genus Gymnapogon; species Gymnapogon annona. The sequence continues at coordinate 3,674 of JAPTHA010118147.1, read as the reverse complement.
AGCTCCACATCAGGCTCCAAACAATGACAGAAGAATCCCATAAGTCAATTGTCTTACAAAGTTCTAATACAAATGTGAGTTGTCTGGAAATGTCATTTGAAAATGACTATAGAGCCATACTACAAATTAATGCATGCCCAAAATTACACAAAGATGATAATAATAATGTTAGTCAAAAAACATAAAAAGGCCAAGCATTGTTTTCCTGAGATCTTTTATTAACCATTTCAATTAGCTGTTTATAGCATGGCATAATTACCCTGACAGGAACTGCTAATCTACAACAACAATGAACACAACATCTGACTGGACACATTAACTGGCAGTTTTTACCCTGCATTGAATGACACTAAAAGTGTTTAGTCTGTACGTTTCTATATTTAAACTATCTTGGCCAGTTTAATTTCTTTTATTAGGTTAGGTTAAACTTTATTATCCAAAGTGAGGATTTGTTTGTGTCTATTGTGTCTAGATTTTTAACCATCAAAGACCCAGAACACTCTTTCAGACCTACTGATTAAGTGCCTGTTACATTTTGAATCAACTATTGATACCCACATTAAAAGAAATCGGTAACAATACACACGGACAATTAAAATGGTTCTCTGTATCTGAGTTTATGTGTACAAAAACTCAACAGATCTGCTCAAAGATGTTATAACAGCTGAATGCACAATTTAGTATCACTTTACTGAAGGTTACAATTCTTGGTTACAAAAATAGGAAGAAAAATAAGAAAAAAATTGTCATGTCCATTCTCTCCAAACAATATCAAATTCAATTACTGGCTGACTCTGAGTTTACATTTCAAAAACTGAGAAGTCATGTTTTATTTTCTGTTGCTTAGCAGAAACTGCTTCCAAGTCTCAACTGCATCTTGATATGGCATGGAAATAAATACAGTCAGATACCCAACCAGCACCAGTGTTCCTCTCATTCATCAAAGCTTTACAATAACAGAGGTTGGTTATCATGATGAAGTGTGACGCTCTTCACAAACCACAGAGCCCACTTGTGAAAAGGAAAAAACATAAAACAAAGGTAGCAGTGAAATATTCATCTGCATTAGTGATGCTTCTTAAGGTGCTCAGTTCTAAGCACAATGCAAGTTGCGGCTTGCCCAAGAACAGACTACAAAATAAGAATGTGGACCTGGATTGACCTTACTGGCAGAGAAACATCTTAAATCTCTCATCCAGCAGAGTCTATATAAGAAATGTGTATGGAAATGGAATTTCAAATGTCTCCAATGCATAGATTGCCCATGACAGACATTACTTAACTCAAGGATATCAGATATATACTGATCCATGTGTATCATAATACCACCCAGGTAAACGTGACTCAGGCATAACTATCAAAGCTCTGTTTCATGTGATCAAGGTTTCTTCTTTTAACATCACACAGGATAAAAACTCAGTCAAACTGTGTGTTATTAAGTGTACTGATCATTGTACAAGCTGCACTTGAGCAGTGCTGGAGGAAATGCAGCTGAGACTTAGTCCTATTGTGTAGAGGTAGGGACGGACAACCACATGCTATGACCTCGAAAAACAAACCCCTACAGTTTTTGTTTCCAGAACCCGCTCACGTACACACCAAACAGCAAAAACACAGACAAACATATCCCCACACCAGCAGACAGACAAATATACACGCATCTGACACAAATACGCAAACACACACCGTCACACAGATGGACACCCACACAAAAGATCATTGTCCTATTGACGCAGGCCTCAAAGAGTCTGACATGTACAGCAGCTTAGTAAGTTACCACTGGGTTTTATCAATAGCAAAGTTTAAAGTATCACAACACTAATTCAAGACCAATATCAGAGTAAACATTCAGTATGTCATTCGCTAAAAATCAAAGTTTTTTTGTGCGGTACAGATGTGGGTACGACTATGTGCACTAACGCGCACACACCTGTCAAAGTGAAGCAACAACAATCACAACTGCCACAATGTCCTGACAGTCAGGACTAAAGCGCCCACTGCTGATTGATACCGTCTGAGCTGAACTGGACAGATCCAATTTTAATCAAGTGGATGTGATAGAGTGACCAAGATGCTCCTCACTGAGTGACACTGTGTCTCGAACCATGCTTCTGTTTGTGTTGTTTATAAAAATAAATAAATGTGTGCGTGTGTGTATGGAGTTACACATGTGTTACCCAGGTCCTGACATCAGTCTGTATCTACCATTTTACGGATCAGCTGTTGATTGGACCTTCTCGTCCCCTCCATTTCATCAGCAGATAACTTCACCACATAATATCATGTCACCGGCTGCAGGTCTGAGCGGTGTGGCTGACCCTGATAAGACCAACACAGAACCCTCTGCTTTCAGTCACCTCAATCATCCCCTGTACCCTTCAGTCCGTTGCCATAATAGTCTGTCTGTCCTTCACTCACTCACTTTGAACTTTAACTCCATCACAGTGACCCTGTTTTCAACACATCTAGATCTGTTTGGTTGATCAGTATCCAAGGTGATGCCCAACACAGAAAAAAAACCTGCTGGTGTCTAAATCTGAGTGTACAGTGCGATTGCGTAATTTGAGTGACAATGCTTTGATTGGTTGTTATTCATCCCCAACATCTACAACTCGAAGAGATAAACCTCGACTCTTAATACACCCTTTTACTGCTTTTTATACATTTAGAAGCATCCGGTTCGCCGTTGCCCGTTAAGAAGAAACATGATACTTCCTGGATTAATCATTTATTTCCTTTATAATTTTCGAGCGAAACGTGCAGATCGTGAAAAGTGGAGATGTCTGCAAATACTGCATGTGCAATGCAAAACAAACAAAACAAAACAAATACTTGTAGAAGTAACCAACTTCTAGAGTTTGCAACTGAGTGGTTTGAGAATACTGCTATATTTAACACACAGGGCTATTTTAGTAACTTTTTTCCTATTGACAATATGACTATTGATCATACTGGGTTGGATTCGGGGTACTTTAAACTTCATACAGTGCAGACAGTGGTGTTTCTGTTTTGGCTGCTGGTCTGCAGGGAGGTTAGACTCGACTATCAACCTCTATAGAGTCGTGTGATCGTGCTAACAGATTAAACATTTAGCTAATGTGCGTAAAGCCCGATTTAATCGCCAACCCTCGCAGGGTAACTGGACAAGCTAATATAACACGCGCACAGTCGACTAAACGGAACAAAGCTTAAACTCCGATAACCACAAAGAGCCGAGACTCAGTCAAGGAGTACGTGAAGTTTTAATGTGTGTAATAACTGTTAAAACACTGACACATTACGGCACACAAACCCAAACCATGCCCACTTCCTAAAAAAAAAGTGTGGTTAACTTTGACGAGCAACTTACCAGCTCTCCTTCTCCCTTCCCCTCTCGAGTTGCCCGCTCGTGCCAACTAAGCTAACCAACACCCCACCGGGACAAGAAAAAAAAGAAGCTCCGTGGTTTATCTGCCACGACTTACAGTTTTGATAAACTTTCATAAGTGATTGCTCTAAACTTCTTCTTTCCTCTCCCTTTCCTTCCCTTCCTCCTCCCCCTCGCCTCCCCCCTCCACGGTCACGACAGAAGCCACTTCCGCGAACAAATGGCAACGTCATCTGGCGGCCGCGGACCCCGTGCGCGTGACTGTGTGTCTGAGTGAGCGCGTGTTCCGCGTGCGTGTGGCGTGCGT
>JAPTHA010115055.1:0-19721 GCA_029814585.1 Gymnapogon annona | reverse complement strand
AACCCACACACACACACACACACACATTGTGTCGCATGATGCAAGGGAAAGTATCAGTGTTCCTCCTAGTCGATATCCATGTGTCATAGTAAACTGTTATTATAGAAATACATCAGATATGTCAAGTATACTATATATATTAAAATAGCAGTAATCACCTTCAGATCTCTGTGCATGATTCCTCTGGAGTGAATGTACTCCACTCCTTCCAGTATTTTCCTCAACAGGACGAGTGTATGTTCACTATTAACATATCCATAAGGACCTAGAAATACACAAGCAAAATCAAGAATATTGAAGAGTAGGGAACCAAGAGTATGGAATATAAAGATTATGGAAGAAAACAGCAACCATGACACTGACAGCTGCTAACATTGTATTAGCTCTGAAAAAGAGGTTACTTTTTAAAAGGATTTCTTTGTCTGTTAGATGTCAGTCATCTGTTTTTGTAAGACTTTCTCATGTCACTGATTAAAAATAACTAAAGGTTAAAAGTCAAGGTGAGGAAAAAATCCACTTTGCTGATAGGGGGCAAACTGAAATATACATACTTTGGTCAAACTTAATAACTCCATTTAATTCTATTTCATCAAATAGATGAATAGTTTCAACATTTAGTGCCTGGCAAAGGTAAAACCAAAAATGAGTTTACAGTACATTATTTCCTAATAAGGATCACATTGCAAATTATTACACACAAAATCTTTCAGATATCTGCAGATCATTCTCTTCCAGATTTGAAAATATAATCTGGAGCAAACTTTGTCGTTTTTACAAACAGTCATTACATGTATAACAGAAAGCTGTCTGGTATACTGTTGGTATGGGTTGTGTTCTTGGAGTGCGTTCTGCTATGGAAATAAAGTGACATTAAAAGAATAACAATGTTAAACGTACATTTTAGGGCTGGGCAGTCTTTGGGCTGGGAGTTCCTCTCACAGATCCAGTCCTTGAGTGAACGTTCACACAACTGCATCTGTATATAGAGCATCAGGTGGAACTGAACCTGCAGACACACCAGAACCACAGTTTCAAATATATACTGTATATTCTTCTTCCAGAGTGTAAGACTTTGACTAGCGCCTGCATATGGCCTTTTACCTCTTTAACAGGTTTGGCTGTACATTTATCAGACCACTGCTGACACTCCTTGTCATTGTAGGAGGTGTTCAGGTCCTTGTTACTCCTGCTGGAGTCCTCCTCTATTAGTATTGAACTGTCCCAGCCCATAGCGGGACATTTGGAGTTCTTTACGGGAGCCCGCTGGGGCAAAAAAACACAAGGCACATAGTTCTCTGGGATGCGGTGCATTGTTTTAGGACACACCACCTGGCCCATCTCATGAGTTGAAACTAAGGCGCTGACAGGTCCAGTCTCTTCCACAGCAGCTTTGGCACTTGAAGCAGTATTTGTCTGTTCCTGACTGAGGCTTTGGAAAACTATAGAGGAGCTGGTGTTGCTGTTATCGGGACTCTTATCAGAACTGCAAAAAAGAAAAAAAAAGAAAGCAAATCACCATCACATATTATAACTACCAAATGTACTCATGAAAAATTACTCATCAAAGGGATCAACCTTCATCCAGACCTATACCACAAATGAGGAATGTGTACAAATAATTTATATTTTATAATATTGCAGGTGAAATTAAAACTCAAAATAAGTGTATGTATGGATATACAGTACAGGCCAAAAGTTCATTACATAACTCCACATGTGTTCATTCATAGTTTTGATGCCTTCAATCAGAATCTACAGTGTAAATAGTCATGAAAATAAACAAAACGCATTGAATGAGAAGGTGTGTCCAAACTTTTGGCCTGAAGTGTATAACTTAGACAAGTGTACCTACAAAAGATGAGTTTTGTTTGTTTTTTGACAAATGATGAACTATATCTTTATATGTGTTGATTTAAAATGGTAATAAATATATATGTAGGTTATTATTTTTCTTAGGATTGCAAGCTAAGGATATTTGTCAAATTCAGGATATTTTAACCATAGCAACTACTGAAATTGGTATACCACTTAATTCATTTCACTGACATGTTGCTCTGAAAAACACTTTTCTAAATGTACAAAATTTGAGGTTCCCCTTTTACGATACTTTATTAATCTCAAAGCAGATAAAAAAAATCAACGTGAACTTTAAACGTAGTTGCTTGAATACAGATTAGACCTTTTAATGTAATTGTCACTTGTACAACGAAATTTGTCCTGATTCTAGAAAATATGTGTATGTCACTTTGAATAGTCTGTTCTACGAATAAGAATATACTGGAAATTAATTAAATTGCACAATTTTGAAAAATCCTTTTTGTGAAGATTCAGATCACATCAATTCAAAAAGATGATTTTAAGTCAACATTTAAGCAAACTAAATTAAAAGGTGTCTAAAATGTAATAGAATTCAGTAGTGAGAAGAAAAGAACTGCCAAAAATAATTACCCTATTTTCCTTTATGTTTCCAAGTGGAAGATTTTTTCATGATTTCTACCACATTTTTTATTTCAAGCTAAATATCACACATTTAAATGACTATTAGGGTTTGAAAACACATTTATATTAATTGGTGATGAGTATTATTATATTTTTATCAGCCAATGTGACACAGTGTCATGTTTTATTTTAACTTAATGTTGTATTTCTTCTATTCCATTTTTACCTTTCAGGAGATTCCAGAGCTGGCAGGACAGACTCAGGGTCTGTAACAAAGGCATAATACACAGTATAATGTGAAAGCTCACATCCTGATATAAGCAATTTCATGTACATTATATAATATATACTTGATTGATGAAAGGCACTTAGTCATACTTCAAGGGCCTAGTGTTAACAGTAACTTCATTTGTAGTTACACAATTGTTTTATTTGGAAATACAACAGATAACTTACATGGTGCAGGCTGAACATGTTCCATCCAGGCTGTGTGATAACCAACCACATTTACATGCTGCAGGCTTGACAACACCTTCACTTCCCTGAGGACCTGCAACAACAATGAAACTGATTTGAGTTTTTACAATAGCCGTCTACAATACTGACAGACTTTGGGTTAAAATAGATAATTGATGCCCCACCTTCATACAGTCATCCTTGGAAACATTTTTGATGAGGATCTTCTTTACAGCATAACACTGTCCATCTAGTTTATTCGTTACCTGCAAAATATCATCGACAAATCAAGTCCTATGTCATGGCCAACCCATGCTAAGGCTGGTGCCACACCCTCTCCCTCAAGGGACTGGATCTGATTGCAATCATCACCTGGGCCACACTGCTGGCTGTGGTTCATTACCAACCTATTTAAGCAGCTGGTTGCCCAGCCAGCAGCGTGGCCTCATAACCGTCTACATCTACTCCAACCTGCAATAACCCGTACATTCTTTAATTAGATTAGATACCTTTATTAGTCCCCTGCGGGGGAATTTCGGGTTACAGCAGCACATATATGACAACACACACACAGAGAGAGAGATACTGCAAATATGATGAAAAAAAGAGTAAATCCTAATAATATAAATATATAAATAGAAATAGGAAAAGAAAAGAACAGATTGAGTGCAACAGTGAAGATCAACAAAGAGACATTGTCAGATATATAGTAATATACAGTTCTATAGTTATATAGTAATTCAAATGGACTCTGGTTTGTGTTTTTTTGGTGAAAGTTTATTTGCTTAAGGCTCTCTTGGTTGCCTTTTTTCTGGTGTGCCTTTAGTTATGTGATGTTTCTGGTGTATTTTGTGTCTGTGATTTAGTTATGGTGTGTTTAAGTTAATAAATGTTCTATGCTCCCCTTCAATCTCATGCATTTGAGCTTCTCCCTTTTTTCTAAACATGACATCCTATCTATTAAGTTGCTTAAAAGTGTTAAAACAGAGAGAGCAATCACATAAAGTACCTTAAAAACATTCCCATACGATCCTTTTCCAAGTCTGCAGATTTCTTCAAACTCACTAAGATACCTCGACGTCTGTGCTTGAAAAAGTCCCTCTTTAGGTCTGTGGAAGGAACAAACACCGCATATTTGACAACAGTATTTTAAGATTATTAGGAAGGAAATGGACACAAAAACAAGTTAACATACAATTTACCTTAGAGGAGGATTGTGTATGTTTGCACCAAGACCCTGGAAAATCACAATAATAAACATGCAGTTGTAACAGAGTGATACAATGTCAAGAAGCTCAAGACATAATTGTTTAAAAAAATTAAAAAACAGCGCATCTGTACCTATATTCACAACATCCTCAGTACTTCAAAAGCTTAGGTGACAGTCCTGTTACCTGGGGATACAGGGAAGAGTTGGCAGCTTGAAGCAGCTCTGTGAAGGCCCGGTTGTGCTGAAGTCTGACGGTGCTGAACTCATCGCTGATTGCCAAAGGTGAGAGGAGGTTCATGCTAGCTAAACGCTGTCCGATGACTATTGGAAACAAAAAGAAGCTTCATGTGTGACTGAGCTGGAAATGTAAACATCTCCAGTACACCTGTGGTCCAATTAAAAGCATGTCTGCACCTTTAAACAGCATCCGTGACCGTGCTGGGTTCCTCTCATACACAAAGCACAGGTGCTCCAGCAGAGAGCCCAGGAGAAGGTGGTTGGGTATCGCTGAGGCAAACTCTTGGATGGATGGATAACGTTTACCAGCCAATAGCACCTCGCGGTTACTATCTGTGTCAGAAGCTGGGAAAGGTGACAAACAGAACATGTAAGGCATGACCCATCTTTTATAGTTTTATTCTCCCTCTTCATGTTAACCACCAAACTTCAGCAGAAGTACTTAAAGTAGAGGTCGCAGCACCAAAAACAACTTAAATATTACTCCCTCAACTCAATGTTTTATATTATTTCATTTTGATTTTCCATAAGACAATATTGTTCATATATTACATAATAATAATGTTCATATACTACTATACAATATTCCCATCCCACAATGGCAGGGTCAGAGATAACAGACCAGAGAAAACAGATAAAAAACATAAATAAGTGAACCATATCAGACATGGAGAGACACCAATAAACATCTTACCTTCTTCAATAACCTTTGCGATCATTTCAACAATGTTTTTTTCTCCTATGTCCATTTTCCTGTATAAAAAGTATTTTGGTGCTATATTGAACAAACACTGGTGAAAATGATTATCCTGTTCACGTCCAAGGCAAAAAGCTAGTTCATCTTGTTTGCACATAAGGGGGCGTGCACAGCAGTGGCGCTTATCTGTGGGGTCCAGCACACAGCAGCTCCCTCCACTAACAGCTGTCATACACACATGACTACGTAGAATATGCAAATGTCGAGATGGCACTACAGACACTGACACTTGTGACTCTTCTTCAATCATCGCGCAGATATAGAATGTTTATGTCAAGATTTGAATGTTAATGTCAAAAGACCAGAATGAGTTGCACACAATGACTGGTTTAACAGTGACCTTAAAATACAAATGAGTAAAATATGGCTTATGAGCTACAATCCATCTGTGGACCATCTCAATCCAGCCCATTAAAAAGAAAAGACTCCATAATTGTCAGGGACAATAGTAAATATCACAAGTGTTGGATCACAGGCAGAATTTTCGATATGTCAGATAAATTTGGAGACTACAACATCAAATGCGTTTTTGAAGAAACCAACAAGGCCTGACGGTTCAGCAGGGAGCTGACAACTACGGTGGGGTTCTAAAGTAGCAGCAAACGCTTGGGTATTGAAGTGGAGGAATTCCAAGTATCTCAGGGTCTTGTTCATGAGCGGTGGGAGGACAAAATGAGAGACTGACAGGGAGATTGGTGTGACATCTGCAAAGATGTGGACACTGAATTAGTTCTGAAGGGAAAACTAAGGCGAAGGATGAATGGTTCTAATTCAAGTATGCCACCACCTACAGTTCATAGAAATAAAATGAAAGATCTGAAATGGTCCTGTGACGTACTGTTATTTCACAAAAGCTGTCAAGCATCTACAAATTTGCAAATAATGCAATTAACATTAGCAACATGCTCTCACACAAGCTGGCAAATATACTGTATATAACATCAGGTATAGTTGTAAGCATAATAAAAGTTTGGAAGCGCATTTAAGTGGCTCAGAGTAGACAACACCAGACGAACACACACAACTGTTAAAAAGTCAACATATATTAGCACAAAAGGTACTGGCTGAAACCAGGTTCCATTAGCATTATCAGAATTTCCCATCGTGTGCTTCATGTTAAACATCAGCTGTCCAGTGTGTGGATGTTTAGAGGACAATGTACCCCACATCTGGCTCAAAGACCATTTTAAAAAAAGTATAACTTGGGGTTTCAAGATATAGGTAAATAGACACTGCGAATTGGATTCACTGTGGCGACCATGAAAGGGAAAAAAGACGAAAGAAAGACACTGTACAATGTTGTTGTCTGCACACTTGAAAAAACTGTCTGCTATAAGTTATAACTGTAAACAAAATTACAGTAAGACTTTTAGGACTTACATTTTCCATTTACTACTGAAACCACAAACCACAAAATAGTATACATAACGTTTACCAGTAGAGTTGACAACATGTAACCCATCGTCGATATTTTGCCAGTTCTTATTTAGCTCATTACAGTCAATGATATGGACACACATGCTAATGCTGAGAGCAGGCTTGAGTGTGTATTAAAAGCAACATGCTAAAAACACCAACGCACACAGCTGAGGAGACTGCGGTAACGTGAGCCGCCGAGTTAGCAAATGGCTAAAGAGGGGGAGAGCAGGGCTTCGCTCAGGTTGTTATTCATGAGGCCAATAATACTTTACTAACAGCCCTGTCAGTTTTAATGCACGGTCGGGGAGCGAATATTGAACTAAGTAGGAAACACTTTATGTCACAATACAATCAATAAACACGGGTCAGAAAAGGCAAAGGGATATGTAATTAGCGCGTAACACACGCGGCTTGACATGTATATTAAGCAGAAAGAAAAGCTGCTTACTGTCAAATTGGACTTCATCTTCGTCATCTTCACTTGCTATACTTAACAAGCTCAAGGTACCCTCCACCTCATGGCCCATGACAGATTTAAGGCTGCGGCGGACCAAGAGGTTCGAGCTGCTGCTCGAACTTTCCTCCGACAGCACAACTCCGGTGCCGGATGCTGAATTGTACATTTAATATATAACATGTGAACACGTCTGCCTTAACAAAACACAGTTGGGGCCTCTTTAAATAGTTGCCTCTGTAAGACACAGTCACCCCATATTTGCTACGAGCTTCAACAAACTATCTGTCAAAGTTATGTATACATCGTGTAAGCATTTAAGGAAAAAAACCCTGAACCTTTCCACACACGTTGTATCAAACCTACGGGTCAGCGGCAGCCATGATTTAACAGACGACCAAGGGACCATCTGACAGTATATGCATCTCACAAAGTTGTTGATCAAATTATATAAAACCCAAGCAGCATAGACACACGTACGTCCAGTTACAAACTAACGTAATTCTCGTGGATTTATTTTAATCATGATATGTGTCTGCAACAAAATCAAAAGTCGACATGTTTCTTTTTTTTTCTTCACAAAATGAACTATTTGTATACATTCCCTAACACATCAAGAGGTCACAGACTGCGGGGTAGATCTGATGAAATGTTACTTAGTTTACGGAAATTAATTTGATATTACGACTGTTTACTGTGGCATGATATATTTTTATTTCTATCTTTTGAATGTTTTGAACTCATTCTGTGTGGTTACAGTCATCGACACTTGGAGACATGTTAGAGTAATACAGTTTAGAGCACTACAGGCTGCGTAGTTTAGCGCAGTAGTGACATTCCGAAACCAAATGCGCACTTCGCGCGGCTTTAGGTGCAGCTTCATATCTGTGTTTACACCATGAATGTCTTCGTTGTGGAACTTTGTTACAACGCACTATATGCTAAATTACCCATGCACGTATGAATGGCAACACACTAGCCAGTTTGTCTTTCATTCTCTGTTCCCACTGAAGTGACATATCTAAAGACTTTTACTCCGTGAAAATGTCTGATTCTTGGTAAGTTGGCCAATTATTATTCCGCAGACTCATTTTTTTTCCATGCCAAGCTAATGCAAAATTTTAAACACGCTGCAGACCCACCTACATTCCCCTTTCATGCATTTTTCATTTCAATAACACTAATTGAAAATACGCTGGTTGTAAACATTGTTTTGATGTCTCCTTGATGTAATAGTCTGCAATTATTAATTGTCGTCTTTCCAAGCAGTAAGATCCTACGTTTCATATTCTTCAAGCATTGTGATATTTCATATGTATCATAAATACGTTTATACATGTGAGTGTAATGCAGCAGAAAGGTTGATGCATCTGTGGATATACTGCTTATTTCTTCATCAGTATCTCTGAACCTGCTGGAGCCATCAGGGCCATTGACAAACACTCAGTGCATCAGATCTGCTCAGGGCAGGTGGTGCTGACATTGGCAACTGCTGTCAAAGAGCTGGTGGAAAACAGTGTAGATGCAGGAGCCACCAGTATTGGTAAGTTTAAAGATGCTCACAGCCAAATATTCATTCATTCATCCTTCAAACCCGCTTTTATCCTTTGCAGGGTTGCGGGGGTCACTGGAGTGACACTTATAGAGGATAATGACACTATCAGAGGAGTTTTTGATCCTGAGCAAATGTTGATTTTGAATGGATATAATTCATACTCAGTGTAATGTCATGGTGTATTTTCATTTTCATATGCAAAGTGACTGAGTTGCACATTAGTTGGTATGTCAGAATATTATGCAGCATCATATTGTTTCAGATGTCAGGTTGAAGGAGTGTGGAGTCGAGTTAGTGGAAGTGTCAGACAATGGCAAAGGAGTCGAAGAGGCCAACTTTGAAGGACTTAGTAAGTGTCAGTTTTGTGTACGCTGTCATTACCCTGTTCTTTTTTAACTTAAGCACCCTTACTTCCTTTCCTGCTAGCACTGAAGCATCACACATCAAAAATAAGGGATTTTTCTGATCTCATTCACGTGGAAACATTTGGTTTCCGAGGGGAAGCTCTCAGCTCTTTATGTGCTCTAAGGTAAAATGCAAAGTTAATGCACAGTTAATTGGAAAATCACTATTCCATAGTCAGATATAAGCATTTCTGACCATATGCTCTCAGTGATCTCAGTGTGGTGACGTGCCATGAGTCCAGTCAGGTGGGAACCAAGCTGGTGTTTGACCACAAAGGTCATCTGGTGCAAAAGTCACCCCATCCACGACAGCAAGGCACCACGGTGAGCCTGCAGCAGCTCTTCTCCACCTTACCAGTCAGACACAAGGAGTTCCAGCGCAACATTAAGAAGGTCAGTTTTTAAAGAAATATTGTAATGTTCTAACATACATACATCTTGCATACTACATAAATGTTATATGGAAAGTCAAAATTATATTATAGGCAGCGCTATCAAGTCCTTATTTGGATTTTAAGTATCCATCCTTCATTTTCTTCTAATGTACAATACTGCATGTTTAGGAATATGCCAAAATGTTACACATCCTGCAGTCCTACTGCATCATCTCAGTGGGAGTACGCATTACTTGCTCCAACCAAAATGGGCAGGGAAAGCGCACTACAGTCCTTTGCACCAGTGGAAGCCAAAGCATGAGAGACAACATCGGAGCCATATTTGGACCCAAACAGGTTGGAGCAATAATTTTTGTCCATTCTTCATATTTACATGATACAGCTGATCATAAAACAAAAGAGACCTAGGTTACTGATTCTGGCACCTGTACCTTATTCTAATGTGTGTTGGCTTTCTGCAGCTACAGACACTTCTGCCTTTTCATCAAGCAGCCCCTATTGAAAGTGTTCTGGAAGACTATGGACTGAAGGATGCAGATCTACCTGAGCAGCTTTTTACGTGAGTAAGACCAAACAAAACTAGATATAGTTGACTCTTTGTAATCAATGTTATTGTTTCTTGAAAGTGTCTTTTCTGGAACAAGTGTTTTTTTCCTTAAAAGCCTTTTGCTTTGATAGTATCACAGGTTTTGTGTCACGAGGGGACCATGGTGTTGGAAGAAGCTCAACAGATAGGCAGTTCTTTTTTATAAACAGTCGTCCATGTGATCCCCTTAAGGTAATTCATGTTTCGTGGAAGTATTAGGAAAATGTTAAGTCTGGGGTTATATTAGTATTTTCACTTGTAGTATTTTCACTTTGCAGGTGACCAAAGTTGTGAATGAAGTGTATCATATGTATAACAGACACCAGTATCCATTTGTTGCCTTGAGCATAACTGTCGTGTCAGGTAAAAAAAAAATACAAAAATGACAGGAAATTCACCGTAAATTCAACCATTTCTAAATTGTATCACATGGTATAAAAATGCTCCGTGTTGTATTTCTTTTGTGACGTTTCAGATTGTGTGGATGTTAATGTGACCCCAGACAAACGGCAGATTTTCCTACAAGAGGAGAAACTCTTACTGGCTATTCTTAAGACGTCACTCATTAACATGTACGAAGCTGGAGTCAATAAAATCAGCCTCAGCTCTACACCTAAACCCAGAACGAGTAAGAACTCAACTGCATATGTATAATTTGTATTATTTATATTGAAATAGACACAGTGATGTCACCAACACTATAACTTTGCCCTTAGAAGAAACAAACACATATTACATCCACTATTGTTATTCCTCTTTACATGCAGCATCTGCACCTGAGTTATGCCAGGTTGTTCTATCTGACAAGACCTTGCCAGAATCAGGAGAAGATGGTGAAATGGTCCTTCAAACCCCGAAGTCATCTGTCAACCTGGCTGGCCTGAAAGCTGCCTTTTCAAGTCAACACAGCTCCAGTTCCTTCAGAAAAGCTGCTGCATCAGAAGCTTCCAGCAGTGGTCCAAAGCAGAAGACACTGCAGTCCTTTTTTAAGGGTAGCGGAAAACCTCCAGTGTCCAACACAACTTTCAGATCTCCGCTGAAGCCTACAAGAGATCTCATGAAATGTTCCACAGTGGGAAAATCTACATTAGACGGGTTCAGATATGGTAGGATGTCATGCAGTGATACAGATGTGTCCAGCTGTGACTCCATTACAGCAACACCAGATAATGACGATGGCTCACACGTAAGTTCTCCTGAGTCAGCGGCCGACAGACCTCATCTTAAAAACGAAGACTGTGAAGAGATGTCAGAAGAAAACCACACCGTTATGGGATCCCCACGGCATAATATATGTGATTCTACTGAAGACTGTACTGGGATTCCAGACACCAAAAGAGCCAGAAGGGAGAATCCACTCTTCCTTGAGGATTACAATACTTCCATTTCAAAATGTTCGGAGGAGTCCACCACCCCTCCCTCCCCCACCACCGTGGATGTTCCTGTATGCTTACAGAAGAAGACTCTACCTCTACAGTTCTGTTTACAGGATCTAGCACGAACATTGAGGAGGCTGAAGGACCAGCAGAAGAAGGCTGGTGAGGAGCTGAAGTACAGACGCTTCAGGGCCAAGATCAACCCAGGAGAAAACCAAAGTGCAGAGGAGGAGCTCAAAAAGGAGATCAGGTAGGAGTGTCGGTCTACTTTTACTCTAACTCAACATCACTGTTGGAGTGTAATTTCAGTAACATTGATGTGACTTTCTTTCAACAAATGCAGTAAAGACATGTTCAAAGACATGGAAATCATCGGCCAGTTCAACCTGGGTTTCATCATCACTAAACTCAACTCGGATATTTTCATGATTGACCAACACGCCACAGATGAGAAGTACAACTTTGAGATGCTTCAGCAGCACACTGTACTTCAAGGACAGAAACTCATAGCGTAAGAAGTTTATCTTTTATATTTTTAGATTTTCATTAATTTTATTTTGACATCTGTCTAGTTGTAGTTAGTTGTGCATGTGTTTTCTAAATCTGAGGAAATAACTTTTTTCATTTAGTGTTCATGTTCTTTATTATGTGATGTTATGACTGTGCACTATTGCATTCAATATCTTCATAATGTTTCCGTTAATTAATATTTACATGGAAATTATTGTAGTGTGTTCATGAATCAAACCTTACCTAATACATTGAAAGTTAACATCCGAGTATGGACTAGAGCCAATATTCCCATAAAAGTTAAATACTTCCACTGTAGTTGATGGTGTATAAGGAGGTTAGTTAATATTTCGTTAACTGCAATCAACATCTTCACCTCAGGATCACAATAACAATAATACTAATGATAATAATCAGATGAAATCAGATAAATTTGACTTCACCAGTCCCAATTTGTATTTCAGTCGACATTATTTATTTTTTCACCACTAGCATTAGTTTTGTTTAGCCCTGGGTTAGCCTTGACTTTTTCACTGTTCTATTTCTATTCTTTGTTTCATCGTTTTAGTCCCCAGAAGCTTCACCTAACTGCGGTCAACGAGAATGTACTTATGGAAAACCTTGAGATTTTCAGAAAGAATGGCTTTGAATTTCTGATAAATGAGGACGGTAAGGACGCATCATCAAGCACTGAATACAGGCATCAGCACATTTATTAACTAAATAAATCACATTTGTTCTTGTCCCTTCAGCTGAGGTCATGGAACGAGTAAAGCTGGTGTCTTTGCCCACAAGTAAGAACTGGACCTTTGGCCCGGCTGACATCGAGGAGCTCATCTTCATGCTAAGTGACAGCCCGGGCGTCATGTGTCGACCATCCCGCGTCAGGCAGATGTTCGCTTCAAGGGCTTGTCGGAAATCTGTACGTACTCTCTCAGGCAAAGGCGGAGGATACTGTAGGCTGAAACAACGACAGTTATTAGATTCTACATTTCAACTGTGTTTTTATTGGTCAATTTTAAACAGACTTAAAAACATTTGGAAACATAAGTTACTATCTCAGACGACAACTGTTAAACTTAAGCCTATATTTAGATCTAAAAAAAAATAGTCCAGGGGAGAACGTTTTTGAGATTTTTAGCTGATATTTGTACATTTTTCTATTTCATTGTAAAAAGAATATGAGATGTGAGATACTGTACTCAACTAAAATGATGTTTTGATAATTTCCATGCATATGTCCTTCATTTTAGTTGTGAAAGCTGTGAAAGCCCTTAAAATGAAGAAAAATAGTTGTAATCTTTACCAAATAGTGTAAACTAGATTACAGGAACCAAATATAGATCAAGGTGTGTGATTAATTATATTGTCTAAGACTGTTTTGTAATTTAGACATTATATCAAAATATAGGACAACCTCTGAGCCGTGGTAAAATGTCCTATAGGTCTATGTTCCTGTATAGTGTAAGTGTATCTTCACTCCACTTTGGTTTATTAAGGTCTGGTCGCCCTAATTGTTGTGTATTTTGGTACGAAAAGAGATTGACAGATGGAAAGTAAATGAATTGTCAGTGATTCAGACTCATGTTGGTTGTTTATATGATTATATGGTCCTTAATATTTATGCTTTCATATAGAAAAGGTCTTATTGGTATAATTAATGCTCCCCTAGATGCAAACATCTAAGTAATGTGGAAGTAATAGCCCTCTGTTTGAAAAATCTCCTATTTGTACAGAGCCAATAAAGACTTTGAATGCCATGAAATAAACTCCACGGTCCTTTCTCCTCAGGTGATGATTGGCACTGCTCTGAACGTCAGTGAGATGAAAAAGCTCGTTGTTCACATGGGAGAAATTGAACAGCCTTGGAACTGCCCACATGGCCGGCCCACAATGAGGCACCTTGCCAACCTGGACCTCATCTCATGACTGATCAAGAAGCAAAGTGTTTGATAACCTCCTTACACTAGTGTATATCAGTAGGCATCTGTGTGTCATCTACTGAAACATCACTGCTGAAGAGGCCTGAAACAGCCAGGTGTCCACTGTATACAATATTGGTCTGAACATCTGGGTTTTTTTCTACATTGTTTTTTGTGATTCTGATCTTAATAAAAAAGAGAAAAATATTATGTGTGCATTAAATAATTTGCATAATATTTGTTTGGAAAGTAGACCAATGTAAAAATAAAATCAAACACTTTTAAATACTTAAAAATACCAACGACTAAATATTTACAAATTGGCTCACATAACTGAAAATTCCAAGTTTGTTGAACTGGTCCATTTCTGATTATCAGCAAGTTGCAGGAAAACATGTCAGAACCATATGAAGCCTGTTCGTGTCACACACCTCTGAACTAGTAGATTTGCAAATTCTACTAATCATGCTAACAGCAGTATGGGACTTGTCACTTGTTAATCTGCAAAATTTACTTCCAGGAGAAAAAATAATGACTTTAAGGTTGGCTTTCTCTGATTAGTTTAAAACACAGATGTAGCTCAGTTTAGGGGGTCAAAATATGGAACAGACTTGACAAAGCTTTACATTGTACAGTAAAGATCACACAGTTTAAATCCATGTATATTGAGAAAACAGTTGCACAATATGAGTAGGAAGAGTTATGTTGTTGATTTGTAAAAAAAAAAAAAATCTTGGTTCTAAGTATGTTATATTTGCTATATTCTTTCTTACCTGTGAGTAGGTGTTATGTATTTATGAATATATGGTTGTGAGCTTGTCAGCATGGCACATGTACATGTACTGCACATACAGTATCTGTGGGATACATATTACTGTTCATGACTTTTCAGTGAACAAGTTATTTTTTTGTATAAAGGTCAAGAAAAGTATTTCTTTTTGTCATCCCTTTTAGTTCATGACAATGACAACAATTGTATTATTAGTATTTTAAACACCAGAATTCTGTGTTGATGTAACGGAACGAAATAAACTGAAACTTAACTGATATATACATTACAAACAGAAATTACAGGCGTTTTTTTTGTTTTCTATTTTTTGTTCTCGCACATGGAGTGAGGTGTGTGCACACTCCCTGAATCCTCTCCTTGCTGTATCATTCGCAGATTTAACTTTGACCTTACGAGGTGCCGTAGTTTGTCTTCCGTTGTCACGGAGACACAGCTACCTCACCTATGGCGAAGATGACAAGAGGAAAAGAACAAAGTCTTGGCTTAAACACATTAGGAGTATAATTGGAAAGTGCAGAATAGTCCAGACTTGTTGCGATGGCGGAAGTGAAACGGAGCGGCGGTTTATTGAACCGCTGCTCGGATCAGGGTCGAGGCACGCGACGCCTCTGTGACCGTGAGCCAGTGAATGACGTCACTCACAAACTACCTGCACTTTCCAGCCTGGTCATTACAGCGTAAGTGACCTGTCAAATATGTATGGAAACCGTTAATGCAGGACTACGTGTAAAGTTTGGCGTGTGTTACAGTTATGAAGGAGAAACCAGTGATGGTCATCCTCATGGACAAGGAGTCGCCTCTTTTGTTGGAGGCAACACATATAAGGTAAAAAGAAAGAAATTCTAAAGACCCACTGCTAGTTATGTAGTGGTTATATATATGTATATGCGTATGTACGTGGATAGATATACTCTATATATACTCTACTGTATATATGTATTGATTTTTTTATTTTTTAATATATATATATATATGAAATAGTTTATGTGTAGATCATTTTTTAGGTCCCTGGGCTGGTGCATAAGGGACCCGGTTTCGATTCCCGGGATGAGCATTCCAGTGGGTTGTGTCAGGAAGGGCATCTGACGGAAAAAAACTCCTGCCAAATCAAATATGCAAATTGGATTCACAGTGGCGACCCGGGAAAAAGCCAAAAGAAATCATCGTCATCATATGTGTAGATAATTTTTGAGGTGTATTTGTATGTATTTTTTTCATTCTATGTATTTTAAAGGTGAATCTACTGATGTGGTTCATGTTTGTGTATTGCAGCGGTTTATGTTTTGTGTGTATGTATAGATGTGTGCTTGTTTTTATTACTGTGAATAGACCAGAGTAATAAACATCCAAATGGTTCATATCTAATGACTATGAAATGAAAAGATGACAAACTGCATTTTATGTCAATTACTTAAATGTATTGATTGGATTAATGGATCAACGGGTAATAGACGTTTAAATCAGTTGCTGGTTTTGTTCACATGTGGATGTTTGTGTCTTTATGAGTTGAAATGCTAGTCCAAACTCAGTTTTAATTTTACAGTGATGAGCATTTCTTTCTGTGTTTTCCCTTTCGGGGTCGCCACAGCCCATTCAATTCGCATATTTGATTTGGCACCCACTGGTCGCTCACCCCGGGAAATCGTCCCAGGTCCCCTTTGCCCCAGCCCGGTGCATTGCCAACTGAGCTATCCACAGTACAGAGGAAAAAAAACCGATACATCAACAATTAAGCCAAACAACACTGAACCTTGTCCTCGTTTCCTTTTTCAACAGCAATGTTGTAAATAAATAACCAATGATGAATACATGAATAGTTACATTCTTAAAACCATTCTCTTGCTTCTCTCCAGGGCATGTTTTCCAAAGGATGCATGGATGGACATGGTGTGTTTACATGGGCATTTGGACTGAAATATGAGGTAACTGACAGTAATCATTTTCAAAATAAATAAATATATATAATAACTACAACTATTTTCTGAGAGTTTCCACTGGGAACAGCCATCAAGATGCGCGAATGTTCCCTTCCAGTGATTTGTAGATCACAATTTCTCTTTTGTCAAAGTGACTAACTGCACCAATTCTGATTTAATGGTAAATGGACTGCACTTATATAGTGCACGTTATGCACATGCATAACATAACATGACATTGTGTTATGTTATGTAATGCAACACATGTTATGGTATTCAAAGCGCTTTACACTGATTCACATCTACTCATTCACACACCAGAGGGGGCGGCTCCTATACCATGCCACGCCCCATCGGAAGCAATTTAGGGTTCAGTGTCTTGCTCAAAGGACAGTCAGACAGTGGACAGTCGAAGCCAGGATTTGAACCGCCAACCCTTCAGCCATTGGACTTGCTCTACCAACTGACCCACAGCTGCCCCACCCCTCTTTACTCCTGATAACACATCAACTCTGAGCTTTACATGTTCACTTGGTGTGTAATATATCCCACCCACTCACAAGTCCTGTTGTAATGAGTTGAGAGGGTTTTAGAGGAGAACGTCCAATGTACTTTTCACAGAATCTGGCAGTGAAAGTGTGTTTGTAATATTTACAGGGACAATTTGTTTGCAACTCACTGGTGGGTCGGGGTTTGTACATGTGGCCAGACGGTAGCTCCTATAATGGTGAAGTATATTATGGGATCCGCCATGGAATTGGAACATACAAAAGTCCCCAGAGCATTGTCTATAAAGGCCAGTGGCATCAGGGCAAAAGGGAAGGAAAGGTAAGCGGTGCACTTTTGTCACTTCATCATGGAATTCTGTGTTGCGTTCATTTTTATTTAACCAGGATGTCACTTTGTTATAGGGGATGGTGTGTTATAACCCAGAGAAGACATCGTGGTATAAAGGAGACTGGGTGAATAACAACAGAGAGGGATGGGGAGAGAGACGGTATGTACAGTACACTCCAGTATTCATGCAGTAAATCGGAGTACATAATATCATATTTAAGCCTCAGGTTAAACCCAAAGGTTATGTTGTGACCAAACAGATACGCCTCCGGTAACCTGTACTCAGGTCAGTGGAAGAACAACCAGAGACACGGGGAAGGAACCATGAAGTGGCTGAAGCTTGAACAACAGTATGATGGAACTTGGTGTAAAGGTGTTCGGGTAGGAAAGGACTGTAGTAAAGACATGTATGAATTCCAGGTCAACAAGAGTCTGTATGTTTTATACAGTGCAATAAAATTAAATGTCAGATTTTTTTTAAATTCATTTGGAACTTAATAGGAATAACAAAACTATAAAAAAAGCAATCTAATATTACCACCTTCAGTGGTACTTTAGATAATATTTTGAACACGCTCAAAAAAGTCAGCATTGTTCGTATTTTGCTCTTTCTTTTCTTTTTACAATCCTTGTTAGTGACTTGAGGAGCTGTAAACACAAGTTTTTTTCCACCCCTACAAGCGGAATCATCCAATTTCTGATTCTCCTTTTGAATGAACGTAGTTACACTCAGCGTCATATAGCAATGACTCGTTCACTTGTAGAATAGAAGTACTTAATTGTTCCCAAACTGGGAAATTGGCATATTGTCACTGTAATAGTAAGTTGCCACGGACTATTCGTCTCATCGTCTTCCTCATGACATCCTTACATTTTCAACAGGATGCAGACGTGAACTGCAGGCAATGTCCAGCACACGCTGTGACTTTGATTCCATGATGTTAAAACTGGTAGAAATTGAAACACACATCCACAGTTTTGCATTCCTGTTTCAGTCCATCTCATATGGGTGTGAGTTTAACATTGTGAGGTTAACATAGATTCTGATTAGTATTTCTGGATGCTGCAGTGAAATTGGTTATGCGACAGTGTTTTTTATGTCCAATTTCCTAATTCCAATACAATTTTTTTTTTCTGGGACAAAATAAGCCCATCTGTTCCATCCTTACCATACCAAACACTTTCGTCCTCTAACTTTTTAATTGTGGAATCTCACACAAGTGTTGTCATATTTTCCACTATAACAGGTATCAAAATCTAAGTTCCCTTGTATATTTGCTTCAACCTTACAGTTAAGTAAAGGCTAAAATAAATTAACCCATCACAAATTGTGTCTTCATTGTATGCTAGAAAACATCCCAACATTTCTGCACCTTCTTTGCTGTTTCTACTGTATCCTCCTTCCTGCCTGACAGCACGGACGAGGCACACACATGTGGGTCCTAAGGCGACAGGATGGATCCCAGTATTCCCAGAGCAACCAGTACACAGGGGACTTTGTCCAGGGTGAGAGACATGGACAAGGAACCTTTTATTATGCGGGTGGTGCAATCTACGAGGGACAATGGAAGAAGAACAAAAAGCATGGGCAGGTAATTCCATTACCTATAGTGTTCACACAAACATCCAAGAAGACTGAAAAATAACAAAGACCTGTCATGACTCCTTTATAAGAGACTCTGTACTTGATGTTGAATGTTAATTGCCATATTGACCATTCTTAATTAAGATTAATATGTTATGTTTCAGGGAAAATTCACTTTTAACAACGGGAAGGTCTTTCAAGGGGAGTTTGTGGACAATCAAATGATATTTGTCAGCCTGAGTGGCGGGAGGACTCCCATTACTCATGGTAACAACCGACACTTACAGCCTGAAAAGCTCATGCACGATATTTCATTTTCATTGATATCTCGCAATCTGTAAAGCACAGAATGAAACGTCAACTAAACCACATACTAACACTTATGCTAACACCTACTATATGCAGCTCTCTAGAAAACACTTAAAAAAAATTACAAGTAATACATTATTTTGAGATTCCAAGGGGAAAAAAGTACAATTTAAACAATGGCTGATAGGGAAACTAAAACTATTACAGTTTGACTATAATAAAGTATAGTAATCTCAAAAAATTTGGATATAACGCTGCATTTCACCAACTCAAGATTACATGGAAACATGCACATTAAGTGATAAACCTCCAAAATTGCTCTGAAGAAAAGTTATAGGATCACAGACCGATACACTGGGTGGACAAAAGTATTCGGACACATTGAGTTCAGGCAGTGGTGGACCCTCAAGGCCAACAAGGCCTTCTCTGCTGGCCTAAACATAATCAGGAATAGTTTTTTATATATTTTTTTCCAGAAATATGTATAAAATTATTCTCCATGGTCTATACTCTTCATTTCATAGCTTTCCTAAGTTGGTTACTCAGCTTCCAGCCCCAGGAGGA
>JAPTHA010114867.1:0-19734 GCA_029814585.1 Gymnapogon annona | reverse complement strand
TCACCAGGCTCTGCAGAAGCCTGGTGATGATGTAGTGACATTCAGGTGTAATGGAAGAGGGAAACATCTAAAACCTGTAGGGACACCGGCCCTCCAGGACCAGGATTGCCCACCCCTGCTGTAGACTATCAGAAGTCAAAATGTAAAAGTTACACAATACATTGATTTTGTCCTGAACTTCAAAATATTATTTCAATATTTGGTTGCGTGTTTAAATGTCTATGAGGTTTTTCCATTGATAAACTACAACAATTTCAAGTCAAAGATTCAGAGTGATGGCATTAGTACTCACACTCTTTAATGAAGAGATAGGACAGAGTCAGCATGACAGTGTGCCCGCTGTACAGGAAGTCACCGCACATCATGTGAGAACCGGTCAGAGACAAACCTGCAAACACCACACAACTGGGTCACCTTACACTGTATGACACCAACAACAATCCTATATTTCAAAGGTTCAAAGTTCATTTATGTCCTTCGTTCATAAAGAGGGTGCATAGTGGCCCAGATTAGTCTTAATCTAAATAAAATTCCAGACTCATTTTTTCACCTTGACTTTCTGTACTTTTATACTTGTGTATAGAATTTTCATAAAAACACAAAAGCGCACGAATATCACACAAGCGAGTTTCACTCGAATAACCCACAGAACTCCTGAACCAACTGAATACATGAAATCTGGAAAACAGCATTTAAAATTTCATACCTGCACAAGCACCCTGAATATAGCACAAAAAAAGAACAAAATGTGTACCAAGTTCCCAGAGCAGTAAGGTAAGTAATAAGATAAAGAAAGAACACTACAAACATTTTAAAACAGACACAAAACACAGTTAAAAACCTTCATCGATTCAAGTTGTTACCTCCACCAGAAATCAGCCTCAGAATCCTCCAAACTTTTCCTGTTGAGTCATTGTAAAGCTGCAGAAAAAAAAGAAAAAGATGAAAATGTATATGAAGAATGAATATAAATTTGTGCCACAAATAGGTTCGAAATCAACGCAGACCTTAGGAGCGCAGACCATGTGCTTCCCCGGGACAGGTAGTGTAGTGATGTACATGGTGATGCAGCGATACATGTACAGAGTCCCGATCAGAAAAAAGCAGCGACGACCAATGATGGCTCTGTTAAGACAGATTCATAATGACATAGAATACAAACATATGACCCCCTCAAGAAACAAAGAAACAAACACATAACCTCACAAACTGAATTTCTGATTTAAAAAAAAAAACTCTTTCGTGGTACTTCCCATACACACATACATTTCTCCATAGCGCCACTATATTATGGATGTACACAGTACTGTGCTGCTATTTTGATCCATACTTTAAAAACACCATCTTTATCATTGTATCATGTGTATATTCATCTTGAGGGTTCATTTTATTTCATTGTGTCAGTCAAAATAAAAGCATGCTTTGCCGTTTTCCTTCACGGTTTAGTGAGTTAAATGAAGCGACCTCCAATGGTGACGCTTGGTTATTGCTTTCATTTGTACCTGTGTTTGAGGCAGAGCCACTGGATGAACCAGAGTCCGACAAGGATCAGCCCGTTCACTTCAGTGATGGTGAACGCCCACGGCACTCGGTCCACATAATCAAAGAACTTATCAGGCAGTGGCGGGTTCACTGATTTGTCCGGCACTCGCTCATGGACGATGGTGATGACGACGGTGGTGAACACGAGGTTGAACACAGCATAAAGGAAGGCCACGCCTGTCTTCCACCACTCGGTGGGTAGGCGGTTGGCGCGCTCCTCTGACACAGTGATTTTCACGTAGTTGCAGTGATTCTGGAGGCTGCTGCTGAGGGTCTGGATCAGCTGGTTCTGCTTAAAGAGGCTGCTCAGTTTGCCTTTTCCATCCGGTTTTCTACCGTCATGCACGTCGACTGGGGGTGATGGCAAGGAGGCGTGGTGGCTTGGGACACCATTGGCAATCCTCTGAGCATGGGTGGGCGAGGAGTGAGGGGTGATGACTGTGGTGACAGCTTCCACATGTATGCACACATCGTCCTCGTCATCAATCAGCTCAGACGCCGCCATTTTAAAAACAGTTGTATCTTTGATAGCTGCGTCAGCCAATCAAGAGTCTTTGAGTTGTGTCAGATGACCAATGCAAACAAGTATGATTCTACTTATTTAGTGTCTACTGAGTAACTTGGATTTGGTGTGAATCAAAGATACTCCACAATCCCCGATCCAGGATCCTTGACTGCTGATGATCAATAATGATTTCAGTATCTGGAGTTCAGCTGATGACGTCACGGAGAACGCAGCCCAGGACTCAACACAAACCTGCAAAAACAAAAAAACAGGTTAGACTTTCAGGTCAAACAGCATCAGTGCCACTGTCTGAGGCGTCTCATATTGTTTTAAGGAGGTCGAACATGTAAAATCAGTCATGACTAAAAGGAAAAAAAGTTCAATCAACCTTGAAAAAAACCCATCTGGGACAATTTGCAAACAGATTTTAAACCAAGCTAACCTAAAGTACGTAATGATATTTATCACAATATAAAACTATATTATAAAGAGATTAATCATCATTTCATATCTCATAATGATTATGTCATGAAAGAATAATCATGTTAAGGCTGTACTATGCTTATGTAATGTTTATGTAACTGCTTATTTCCAGTAACTTACTAAATCTGACTGACCCAGATCTGACCCACTGAGCTTTATGAGCAAGAATGTTATTATGGCTGCATGTAATCAAGAACACACACACACAAAGGGCTTTTTGTCTACTCGATTTTCTGTTTGACCTCTAGTAACATGAGCACGACACACCTTCAGAAACAGACACACCTCAATACACACATACGCGCAGCCACGTGACTTCTCAACAGGAAAGCTGAGCGAATTCTTCTACCGTCAGCTGATAAACATTAAACTAGTGTCGGAAACCATAGCATTTTCTGTCAGTCACATGACTGCCTCTTTAATGGCACACATAATTCTGCTTGTTTTATACAAAACATTTTTTATACAAGTGACTCTTTTTCTCATCGTGTCAGACAATTCTCACTTCACATTTTTTCAGTCATGAGTCAACCTTCAATAAAGTCCAACCAAAATCAATAGCATAAGTGTCTTTGTCTAGATGTGACACAATGATTGCTTACACACTGATGTAAACTAAATATTGTGGATGTGACTGTGTGTATGTGTGCTGTATAACTGAAACACTGGAGAGAAACACTTTGCCGCTTGGAGTACTTCTGTATTTTGGGTCACAAATCAGACTGGTGAAAAGAGCTTATTGTTACAACCAATACTTTTTGAGTTAGTGAGTTGTTTTTAAAACTACACTGGCCCTACATTTTTTTTTTTTGTAATTTTTTTTTTTTTTTCTCATTAGACATACAATGGCCCTACATTGGTCAAAACCCAACCCCGTGCATACATACAATTTATGGGGTACAAGATGGTGACAGTGCCAATTGTCCACACACAAACTAAGAATGGAGAGTTTGGTAGAATTTCATGTTAGAAAATCTCACATTCTGGGAACTGAGCAACAATTTACACATCAAGATGTTGGAAAAACTTTTCTGTCAATTACAATTCACGTTTTAATCTTGAGGGCATTTTCAATCTGCAGACCTCTCTAACTGAATAGAGTGACGATTTTTCGCATCCAGTCCAGTGTTAGATGTCTGTCACTAACATGCTTGCCTAACTCCACATTCCCACAATCACTGCTTGTTCTGTCTTGACATTTGTTTTCTCCACAATTTTTATATCGATACGTAATCCAGCACAAGCCTCACCTTCAAGATTTTTTTTACATAGAATGTGCGATTATATATTGAGTTGAGTTTGAATTTCACACATACACTGTTTGCTTCATGGGGAGCATGTGTTCTGTTGCTGCGTTTTCATGACAACTACAGCAGCAGACAAGTTTGAAAGAAAATCAAAATGCAAGACAAGCCAGATATAATCATGTTACTGCAATGAGTTTAGTCAAGTCAGCAAATAATGTGAAATGTCAGAGTAATGATGCCTTCTAGAACCTGTGGAACACCACGGGCTTGACACTCGTCATGTATATATTTTATTTGATATCTTTTGGAAAAACTTGACCCATGAATCACTGTCAAGGCCTCAAACAAAGCCGCTCAACTTATCATATATGCATGTGCATTACAGATCAGATCTACAAAGGCACAAAACATTTACTAGCAGGCAGAATACTGCAGAATTGCACAAAATGTTCGAGACATTCCAGGTTCACATTAGTTAAATTCTATTACGAAAATGTTGATATTTTCAGTTGGGGTTTTTTTGTACTAAAAACAGACAAGAATTGAGTTCTTATTTCCAGGCAAAAGTCATAATTTTTCCACATCAAAGAAAATATGTCATTATTTATAGGTTATTGGCTTACTTGACATAACGCCAGTCTGTATGTGGAACCAGAACTATAATGAGTCCGACACCCTTGGCTATTAATATCTGGTCCATAGTCTCACAGTCTGTAACGCTCACTCAAAACAAATAGTCAGAATCACCATCACATACTAAACTAGCGCACTTGACCCATGGGAATCCACATGTTATATTAACAGTAGAGTTGATAGAATAGGGAGCCAACTTATATGCCAATGTTGTATCGTGATTTTAAACTGGAACCAAACACAAAGTTTTTCTTACTGCTGTAACACCAATTTGGTCTGTGGAGTGTCTCTCTGTTGCATCTGACTTTCCTCTCCGATTCAAATTCTTGTTTGGTTGTGTTACTGCTGCTGTGGTTGTCATGACAGCATAGCAACAACAGTGGAAGCACACTGTGATTTTAAAAACAACTAATAATTTAAAAAATATTGGCCGTATGAATAAGCGTTTTTTACCAGTTTGATCCTTGATGCAAAATATAAAAGTACTCCAAATGGCAAAGGCAATCTCTTTCCAGTTTTTCAGTTATAAAGCAGACACACACACAGAATTAAAGGCTTGACATTACAAATGAATTGAATCTGTTGAGAATAAAAGTCAGATTTAGGATGTTTTTGGTGCATGTTTCTCTTTTCTGTCACATTTGATGAGATTTTAGTGCCTGTGTAGCTTCTTTTTGTAAAACCTGTGGATGTTTAGCTCTCTGTAACATCTGCAAAATGTAAAATACTTCTGAGATGTAGTGCAACTGAAGAATAAACCTGTAAAAAAAAGAGACTCAATAATCATGCTTTGTTACCTTATGTGAGTCACCACAAGCAACACCAAAGGAAAAAGATGCAGTTGCCTCACAGCGACCATAATATATCATCACTGAACGGGATTACAAGCAGCCTGTAGGATCCATCATGGATCTAGATCCATGAGGTCAGAACTGAGTGATTTTGTGAAATGTGTCTGATGTTAGTTTTCAACTCGATGTTGTTCAGTCAGTAGTAGTCTGTGGGAAATGTGATATTTGAAATACACACACAGAGGCAGCATTGAAACGCATAAACTGCTGCAGATTGAGTCAAATTCGGAGTCATGTCTCTCTTTGCTGCTAAATACCTCCTCTGCCTGCTGCCACATTTCACACAAAAGTCTCTCTCTCTGTCTCTCCCTCTCCCTCCCCCTCCATACATATACACATTACATACACATTTTTCCACAAACCCACACAATTTTTTAAAACAAAAACACTGAATTTTGTATGTTGTTCAACATACAATATGAGCTTCAATAGAACACTTATCAAGATGCTAAAAATAAAACATCCAAGTTTTTTTCCTTCACTTTGTGGACATTTGACTGTGCTCCCTGGAACAGGTGACCTCTGACCTTTCAAACCCTTGCCGAAAGCTTTTTGTTTGTTTTATTTTACAATGGTATGGCACCTGATACATGTGGACTTCAGTAGAGGCAATCCTGAAACAACTATCTATTTCTGTGGAGTTTCAATTATGGATACATACATTGATACAGTTTCTATGCATATGTAGTGTTACTCATGTTATTTCTAATTGTATAGTGTAAAGTGTATCTGGGTACCACAAATACAGTTCCAAATGATTAATCTAAGGGATTACATTTTAAACAGTATAACACAAAACACAAAGTTGTCCATATCCATTCACTATGTTTTGGATCATTATCAATATCTTGTCCATGTAAATATATTACATTTTATCCACTAATCATTTAGGTTCAGACGAAACAGAACCTCAATGACCAATCGCAGTCCAGAATCTATCAGAGGTACTGTCAGAAATCAGGTCACAGTTGCAACCATATACAACTTCCCTCCTATCACTACTGGACAGTCTGCTACAAACTGTGTCACAAAAGTAGACATCAGCTCCAGTCACCACTGGGTTTTGGCTTCATTTAGACACAATGGGAGCAAATGATGCTGCAGACCAGATGATACAGGTACCAATAGGTAAACCAGAAAAATAAACACAATATCTGCCTTAATGTTATATTTTGGATTCAATAGGTGATACTGACTTTGATATAAGTTGTTTATTGCAATCACACGTCCAGTACAGGGCTTCAGTTACTCACTGACTAGTAAATTAATTAACTATACTAACTAGACCAATTAACAACGACGACTGAATGTCTTTGGGTTCTATGTAAACACGATATCGGGATGCAATCTTGGGCTTTGCGAAACAATATTTCCAATATTATTAGTAATTTTTTTCGAGTAAATAAACTGAATGAGTTAAAACAGGGCTGGGTGTTCAGAGCTAAAGATAATATCAAATTTAGTAAATGTTTTCTGTGCATTCACCTGCATTGTTTCCAATATTTACATATCTGGGACTTAATTTGGTTGTTAGTGTTTAATCAATCAACATTTTCACACTAATGTAGCCTACTGACAGTCTAGTATTATTATTTTTTATATTTTAGCATAGCATCCTTTTTTTTTTTTTTTTTTTACTTCTGCAGCACAAAAACAGCATATTACACAAACTTTGAACGTTAATGGAGGATAAAACCCAACACTTCAGTGCTGAGATCCTAAATCCTAACCACAAAAACATTGAAATAAACTCACTAGCAACTAGAGACCTGTCTTAGCAACAGTACACCTACGAACCCGTAGGTTTCTGTGCAAGATAAAGTAATTATACGCACAGACCATTGGAAAGGAATGTTGGGTGAGTACAAAGGTTTTGACAGACCTGGTATTGATCACAATGTAAACGTGTGAGATCACCAGACCAAATTGACAACGGACAGATTAATCCGTTGTGAAACAAACACAGAGTCAATGTTAGTGTTGCATATCCACTGGTACAACATATACCTAAATACCTTCCTAATCAAAAAACTCTAGCGTCAATGTGAAATATTGGACAAGTAATAAAAGCCTCCAGTGTAAGCAGTGACTCCAGAAGGATAGTCATTGTCAATTTGGATTGCAGAGGTTGAGAAATTATCTTTTAAAGTCAACGACAAGGCTGTAATCATAGACAGATTGCTACTGGCTGAATTATTTACAACTATAACTGTAAAAAGAAAGCTGGTGGTAGCAACTCATTTCCTTTACCTCACAATGATGCAGAAATCTTAACCTGCCAATAGCTTACCAAAACAGCTCATTCTGTTTTATTTCAGCAGAAGGTCCGTGTTTAAATATCATACATTTCTGCCTTTGTAACCATCCCACCATCCCCTAAAGTCTTTGTCTCTCTTTTTGCAATGATTTTATGTCACATCCTGTTTACAGCCTGACAGACTAAGACTGAAATGACCCCCTAATTGCATTAAGACCATGAGAAGTCAATTACATCTGACTCATCAACACAGGACAGGACATATGGGAGAGGCAACATTGCCAAAATACGACAGCAAAAAAATTGTCTGCTTAAAGTTACTTCATGTGGATGAAAACCAATACAATGACAAAATGTGTTTTTTTTTTCTCTGATTGCCATAAACTTGAACAAGCGTACTAACTGGAATAAGAGTTATTATCAAATGACAAGATTTAAGAGTACATAAAGTTGTCAAGTTTGTTTAGTCCATTTTCATTTTACCATTTGACCTAAATATCGATGATCAATGAATAAATGCAACATGTATGTGTATAATTTCATTTCAACAACTTACAGTGCGTTTACAATTAATAGCTTTAGTACAAAAATAATTTTAAAAATGGGTAAATCTCAGCCAATAACTTCTATTTAGGAAGCTGGTAAACGTCAGCATTTAAAATTACACACAATTTAGAGGATTCAGTGTTTATGCTTCAGGTTTGTTTCACAGACTTCTCTGCAGATATCACTATGGCTAAATTGATCATGCATTAACTCAGGGTTAGAAGACTAACAATTTTAAATGACTTCTCATCTTTGTTTGGATTTATGACATGATGTTTTACAGCAAATATTATGTATAACTAAAAAGGGCTCTCAATGGACAGTGAACTATCCTTAATCTTATGTCTGTTAAGGTGGTAGGTAATTATATGTAATTGGCACATACTGATCACTCCGTCTACAAAGGATTATTAGAATACCAAACATATTTCTTTTAAAAGTCTCCAGTTGATGTTGAAGATTTAAATAGCATTACAAGGACTAGTATAGGCCTTGCAGGACTTGTAGATTATCGCTCAAACAACTAACAAACGCCAAGTTTGAAAATAACACGACATCAACAAGTCTGTGAAGTCTATTTTATGACTTCAGCGTTTATGTACAGCCTTGATTAAAAACAGACAAGAAAATAAGCCATAGATGTCAAATGTCTAAACTAAAGAGTCTAAAAGGTTTAGGACGTTGTGATTTTGGGTTTGTTTATGTATTTCCGTAAATATCGATCTTTATTTGTCTGAGAAATCGAAGAGTGTTTGGAGTCATTAGTTACCCTAAAATTGACCGTTTTTTGTACAAAATCCCAAAATATCGTCGCTTACCACCGGAAAACATTGCCGTGACATGTTGTTTCGTCGGCAGAAGTTGTTTTCTGAGATAAAAACAGGTTTAAGTTCCTCAAGTCAGGAACACAAACAGGAACTGGACACAGAAGCACACCTGTCCGACGGCGCGTGACACGTCCCAGAGTTTAACCCCCCTCCCCCCGACAGGTATAAAAAGTACAGCTAAAAAAAAAACTTACCTTGTGAAAACCTCAAATGTACTTCTTTTTCAAGATTGACCTCGTCCAGTTCCTCTTCCTCCGCCTGTACTCCTAATGTTTTTCCTCCTGCGGGTCCTCGTTAGAATAGTCCCACTTTCGGTTGAGCTTCGCGAAAGAAACTCCACCGTCTCCTCCTCGCGCCCGTTTACCTTCCAAATATGGTGCTTCCGGACGTTAGTTCTTACGTCACTTTACGTCTTGTTCCGGCAGACTCGCCCAAGGAGCGACAATATTACAACATCAATCTAATCATTGTAATTGCAAAATTCCACATTTATAAAAGTAAGTTTGGCAACAAAAAAAAACCCTATTTAAAATATTCTTCTATGAACTCCAACAGTGCATTAAAACCATCCAGACCTCCACAAACTCCAAAGTCTCGAAGACTCTTCAAATCTTAAAACCGTTTGATTGTATTTGTGACTGATTTTCCTTTCTTACCCTGGTAACATTTCTTTCTACAATTTCGGGAACTTTATTTATTTAATATATTTATATATTTTTTTTCCAACTGTTGTATATGGATGGTGTTTCAACTCCTATTGATCCTTGGCATAGTTGTTTTGTTCTTTGTGAAATCTCTTTTTCAATAAAGTTCTAAAAACAAATCGCCCAAGGGCTTGATTCGTTCACCTGAGATTGATATTTCACTCGTACTTTTCCGTAGAATCGAAACGGAGGAAAGAGAAAGAACAGGAATTTTCTTAATTGTTTAATTGTGCGTTGTCTATGTGAGCTATTAAGTAATTAAACATGCACACAAAATAATTTATTTTTTGGTTGAATTCTTCCAACACTGAATCACGAGGTCGTCACAGTTAGTAGATACTAAATGTGAATTGTGAAATAAAATCAAACATTCTTTTGACATGAGTCACCTCAGAGTCTGGTCAGCCGATAGTCAATGATGTTTACTTAATGACGAAGGTCGAAATTCACTAAATACTTTTCTGTAACCATGTTTTGTACTTGCATTGGACTAATAAAATTGAGTTTGTACTTACATTTTTTTTAACTATCTGCACTTGTGGAGTGTAACAGACACCGACATACATACATGTCTGTTGTCTTTAATTTTGTGACGTAGTGCATCTTATTATGAATGAATGGAATTAAATCAATTAGTTCACAAGTGTAAAAAAAGGTTAAAAATGAGCACTTATATAAATTTACTGAAGCCTGTTTTGGCACAATTGCCTGTACCTTCAGTGGAGGGGGACTTGTGTTGACTTTATCATTACATCTACTTTATCAGTGTAACCTAATTCATGGGAAAGTTGACTATGGTTGTAGCACAACCCTCATTACACCAGAGGGGGATGATACTGCACTGAAAAACCTTCTGTGACACACAGGTAAATGCTCTGATCCATCACACGCCACAGTCTGAACTCCATCCATAAACACTGATTCCTTTGACTGATTTTAAAGAGTATCTGGAATTTAGATTGTTGGTCTGTAAATGTTTTGATTTTGTACACGTTTTTTTATGTTTGCAAATTATTTTATTGCTGTAGAACTGTAATGATGTGACTGTATTGCTGCCATCTTGGCCAGATCTCCCTTGAGAAATAAATCTCCACTCTCAATGGGACCAACCTGGTTAAATAAAGCTTTGAAAAAAGAGCTCTGTGGTTTGCTTGTCTACTGATGTTCTTATGCAAAAAAAAACCTGGAAAAATGGGACCTGACTCCAAATAATAAGTAGATAAGTATATACATAAATAAATAAATACATATATCTCTCTATCTCTCTATCCATCCATCCATCCATCCTTCCAGAGAGAAGCTGGAGGGAGCTGGAGTGGACCAGCAGCTGACTGCGTGGACCATTGACTACCTCACAAACAGACCCCAGTATGTGAGACTTCCTGACTGTGTCTGAGGTGGTGGTCTGCAGCACGGGGGCGCTGCACGGCACAGTCCTCTCATCTTTTCTGATTAGTGTGTACAGACTACAGATATAACTCAGATCACTGCCACCTACAGAAATTCTCAGATGATATGGTCATTATTGGATGCATATTAGATTACAACACTCTGGAATACAGGGGAGTCATCAATGACTTTGTCGGCTGGTGTAAGACCAACGCTCTCCAAATCAATGCCAGCAAGACCAAGGAGATAGAGGTGGACTTCAGGCGGAAGTCCACCTCTACCACACTGGTGAGCATTCAGGGAAAAGACATTGAGAGAGTGCACTCTTACAAGTACCTGAGTGTTCACATAAACAACAAACAGGACTGGAGCACTAACATCGAGGTCCTGTACAAGAAGGGCCAGAGTTGACTCCACCTCCTGAGGAGACTGAGGTCCTTCGGAGTGTGCAGGACTCTGTTAAAAACCTTTTATGACTCTTTCGTAGTGTCCACCCTCTTCTATGCAGTGGTCTGCAGGGGGTGGAGGGTGAGTGAGAGGTATTGGTGGTGGATGAGAGGAAGATGTTGCCAAAGCTGACATCCATCATGGACAACCCCCATGACCCCCTGCATGAGGCCGTGGGTACGATGAGCAGCTCCTTCAGTCAGAGACTGAAACACCCTCACTGCAAGAAGGAGCGCTTCCGCCGATCATTCATCCCAACAACAGTTCGACTGTACAACGCACCATAGATCTGGTCAGTTTAACCCAACCTGTCACTTTACACACACATCTTCGCATTTTGGGATGCATGGTGTATATGTATGTGTGTGTGTGTGTGTGCGTGTGGATGCATGAGTATGCACACATGTATATACAGTATACACAGGTATGTATACATGTGTGTACGTATGTAGGAATGTACGTGTATGGATGTATTTTTATGCCCGCCTTATGCATGCCTGCTTATGTATTTGTCAACACATGCCAAAACACATCGACAAGTATATACTGTGCATGTAGTACAAATGCATACTGTGTATGTCGTATAAAGAATTCTACTGATGTATATCTGTCGACTGTTATTTCTGCTCTGTGTATTTGGCTGCTGTGACACACAAATTTCCCTGCGGTGGGATCAATAAAGTTCTATCTTATCTTATCTTGTCTTATCCTATCTGTCTATCTATCTATCTGTCTGTCTGTCTGTCTGTTCATCCATCCATCCCTCCATCTGTCTGTCTGTCTGTCTGTCCGTCTGTCCGTTCGTCTGTCTGTCCCTCCCTCTGTGTGTCTATCTCTCTCTATCTATCATCTCTCTTTCACTGTCCATCACTGACAAGTAAGATAAGTAAGATATTAAAATTTAAACATCATAGGTCTTGTTTAGTCCCGACATAGATGTTAATAGGAGGAGCTTGACCTTTGACCTGAAGCCTCATAAGGTGCTGACTCCAGCCAGAGATGGAAGCAGACAGCTGAGGCAGTGTTGGTCTCCACTGAGCAGCTTCGAGTCGGAGTGAGAGGACGCCTCAGCCCAAGACAACATGGACAACACCGACAACCTGTTTCATCCCAGGTACAAAACAAAACATGGTTTAATTTACTCAGTTTGTTTAACCAGATTGGTTTAACACCAGGTGTTTTTGCTTGGTTTTCTATTTTGAACTCCAAGAATGCATAAGTGTTCTGTTGGTACTGACTGTCTTCTCAAAATGTTGATTAATTTGATGACATTGAATATTGAATATAGAATTTGAGATTCTGTGTATTATCATGTCGATACAGTAACTGTGTACAGTAAATGTGTTTGAGTTGTTGAATTTCAGAGTTTGTTTGTGTACTTTTTTAGGACCTGGAAGCTACTACAGTGTTATGACAGAGTTAAAAATGTACTGTTCAGTGTTTTAAAAAGAGAAAACCTAATGTAAAGTTGCATTTCCGTCTCAAATGATATTTTAAATCCATCTATTATGTACATTCTGATGTGTTTTATAATGTCACATGACATTAGAGCTACAGAAATACTAGTGTGTTCAATGGGGATTATCCATATATATGATAAAGTCACTGGACAGAATGTTTAATGTGAGTGTTGTGTTGCAGTAGTTTGTGTTATTTTTAGCTGGACGCCTGACTGCAGCTGTTGTCTCTACATT
Source organism: Gymnapogon annona (assembly GCA_029814585.1). NCBI lineage: Eukaryota > Metazoa > Chordata > Actinopteri > Kurtiformes > Apogonidae > Gymnapogon > Gymnapogon annona. The sequence goes on along the minus strand of JAPTHA010114867.1, from coordinate 6,609 downwards.
TCAGTTTAGCAGCTGCTGTGTGTGAGTATATTAAACATGGTGTGAAGACGTAACAGTTCACTGGATGGACTCAAACATCAATGAAAGTTGCATTTAGTCACTGTGTTTTTGTCAATGTGGGTGACTGAACATTTGCTTTAGTTTGGATGTTTAACTGTTGGATGTTAGTCACCATGTGTCCTTGTGCATTAAGTCAGTTAATGTATTTATACACTGTTAGATGTAGATTAACGTGCTGGACCATGTATGTGCTATGTCTTCATTACAAGTACTTACAGTATATTTGAACTGCAGATAACTGTAAAAATAGACTGTGGTAAACATGGTTAGTAATGTTTTTGTTTTCTTAGCGCATTAAGAACAGTTAATACCAAGCTTAAAACTCTGAGTTTTTACTTTAAATCTCTCATTAAGTGAACATAAACCCAGTGTGTCCATCAACTGTCACTGATTCAACTCCATGGTTTTTACTGATGGATCAATGTTGTAAAAGATAACTGTTTCTACAGTAACTATGGAGCCTCTGAACATCCTCATGGGTCATATCTGATCACCATGAAAAGATGAATAACTGTATTATACATCTATTATACATGTTGATAATTGGTATTTTACACCAATTATCAACATGTATTGATAGGATTAATGGATCCACAGGCATTACACAGTTTATATCAGTCGATGGTTATGGTCATCTGTGGGTATTTGGGTCTTTATGGGTTAAAGGTTGCATTAAACTGCAGTCATCACACCTGTAGAATCATAATGATATAAAACACATTCATCTGTCCGACCGTGGTCTGAGTGAGTGTGGCCAAGAGGTAAAGCTAAGATACCATGAGTGATGATCTGTGTGTTGCACGTGTTATGTAAACTGTGTCTGTAAACTGAAATCACCAAGTCATCCCATCCTCCAACATGACATATGGACACCCACTCTCCCAGTAGGTCCCCAAAATGACCCTCAGGACAGTGTGGACGTCTTCCTGACTTTTGTAACACTGTCCTACGTCACGAGAAGTATTGTTGTTCACACAGCGAATTTAGCCCATCAGAACTTGCTTTAGGATGCAGAACTCAAAGTTATTAATGAAATAAACGTTTCATGTGTAAATAATAAAAAGGTTTGCAAACCTATAAAGCCATAACGTTCAATATTATGTATTCTTCATTCTATTTTTGGACCATGTAGTTACAGTAATTCTCATAGTAAATTGACTGCACTTGCAGTTCTTTTCTACACGTTATGTTACTCAAAGCACCTTAAACTGACTCACATTGACCGATTCACACACACCATTGGGTGGCTGCTACACCATGCCAGGCCCCACTGAGAGCAATTTAGGGTTCAGTGTCTTGCTCAAAGACACTTGGACATGTGGACAGCCAGAGCCAGGATTCAAACTGCTGAAGCTTCTGTCCAATGGCAGAAGGGTTGGTGGTCTGATTTTTTTGGTTGTTGCATAAAACACAAAATGAAATGAATGACTGGGATAATGGTATCAGACAGATAAACAGATAAGTGTGTCTGCAGATATAAAAGCAAACAGGTGTGTATCTTAACCCTCCTGTCGCCCAGCTGTCAGACAGGAATTGCTTTGAAGAGGACAGTTACAGCGGCATTCATATCATTTCTGTTTGGTCTGAGAGAAAACGACTTGTAAATCTGTTTCTTGTCGCTTTATCATCCCTCGGGCAACATAAACGTGGCCAGGCTTTCCTCTTAGATACCATCGTATAAACATGGTAAGAGTGAATGGAGTCAAGCCCTGGATTAAAGTGTCACTTTTACACTATGATTTGCATGTTACACATACTGTCATGCGCTTTAAAGTTGATTTTAATATGCTGATCCACTGTCAGTTGTTACAATAGCATACATATCAGTCTTGGATGATTTATTATTTCATATTATATTGAAGTATGAAAGGATATTATACGTATTAATACGTTAAAGGATGAAGCTGGTGTTTTTTTACAGTGTACTATTTCTCAATATTTATCCCTCTCACTTGCTATATATATATATACATATAAATATTCTGTATTGTGTATTTGCCTTCCCTGTTGAATTGGATATTTCTTTAAAAAGCACATGTAACTTAAGAATTGTACTAAATATTGCTAATTGTTGTGAAAAGTGTGATGCATGTTGCTCTTTAAAAAGTTACACTAAAGAGTACTTAAAATAATAACACAATTAGTCATGTGAAGAATAGCTGGCTGGATAGCTCAGTTGTTAAGGCGCCAGGCTGGTGCATAGGGGACCTGGGTTCAATTCCCGGGATGGGTGTCTAGTGTGGCTTCTTGGGCAAGACCCTTCACGCTGCTTCCCACAACTGTATCCTCAACGTCTCATTGTGCCAGTTCCAAGCCTGGAAAAATACAAGGGTTGTGTCAGGAAGGGTGTACCATAGAAACTCCTTGCCAAATCAGATATTAGGAATTTTTGACCACAAATACTGGGAAATTTCACGTGAAAGTTTTTTACTGAGTATGAAAAAAACCCCTGGACTGATCTTTTAAATTTTAATGCAAAAGTATTGAATAAGATCTCACTGTGTGTTTTATCAAATTATGTACAAGAATATTTTTTTCATGATTTTTTCTTTCAATTATCTTTATTGAATTTTATAACATTTTAACAATAAACATAGCTCAGCACAATACCCGGTCTGTTGAAAATGTTAAGAAAAATAAAAAGTAGGAAAAAAATAAAAGATTAATCCAAGATAAAAATAGTACACGGTATAGATTTGCAGTGAGGATAAAAACAGAGTTCAGACAATCAAGCAGTGACAGTTGAGGTCAGTAACAATCTGATTGTGAAAAGGCACCAAAAGTTCTCAGTCACTGATGATATGTGAAAGCGCAGAAGTGACTGATGAGTTAGTGCAACGAAGATATGGAGTCCAAATTCTCATAAACTGTCCCTTTGAGGAATAAGTAAACAGGTCAAATATTCCATAGGAAGGCATTCCATAAGGATATTATGCCAAGTTGTTTTTGTGGGAGGTTTGTCACTTATCCAAGACATGAAAATGTTTTTCCTTGCAGCATATGCAAGGATATCATAAAGTCTTTTCAAACTGGTGTCAACGATGATGTCCTGACTTGGATGTCCAAGGAGTAGAGAGACAGGGTCCAGTTTCAAAGACACTCCAAGAATATGTTCCATATCTGTCCAATAGGATTGAATTTTTAAACACGACCAGACACAGTGTGTGTACAGTATGTTCCTATAGTAGTCTTGTACTTCAAACACAGAGGTGAAAGCTGATGTTCATCTGGTGTCTGTTATTGGGAGAGATTTGCACCCGGTGCAGGATTTTGAATTGCAACAACCTTGCACGGTTACATACCGGGATTTTATTAGAATGTTCCCAGATTACGTCCCACACTTCTTCACTAATGTCTAAATCGAGTTCTTCTTGCCATACCTGTGTTACACTATGAGTGCTTGTTATATTTGACACATCAGTCTGATTTAACACATTTTAGAAACATGATAGGGCTTTTTTGGTCAGGCCCTGGAGAAGTAGTTGCTCCACTGTTGAAATTGTGATATTAGTACTGAAAGTGGTTTTTCGAGTTATGAAGTCCCGAATCTGAAGACATCTGAAAAAGTGATTTTTAGAAAGATTATATTTCTTTTGTATTTGTTCAAAGGATAGCAAGTTAGAACCTTCAAACAAATCACACATTTTCTTTATCTCCTTAAGTGTCCAAACATCATATCCTTTATCTGATAAGCCTGGGGGAAAATAAGGGTTACCTTGAATCGGGATTACCATGGAGGTTAAATTGGATCTTCCCTCATATTTTCGTGTCATAAACCATGCCTTCAACGTATTACAGATTATGGGGTTATTGTTACAAAGATTCCTGGCTGATTTTAAATTCTTACAAGACAGAAGACCTAATGGAGCCAGAGGATTGAGATTTATCCAGGCCCAACCACACAGAGGTAGAGTTATCCTTAATCCATTCTGCTATGAATCTTAGTTGGGTTGCCAGTTGATACCATTTAATATTAGGGACATCCATGTTGAGTTTAGCTCTTTGGACCCCAAAGCAGAGACGGAAGCAGTTGGAAAGTTCATAAAATGTATTTAACAAGTAGAGTCTTTTAACCAAAACAGGCAGAGTCCTTTAACCAGAGTAGGCAGAGTCTTCAAAGCAAAAGCAGGCTGAGGAGGCAGTGAGCAGGCCAAGTGTCCCTGTCTGCAGCACCAGGCAGAGTCAGCCACGCCCCCTGCCTCACTCTGCTCTGCTGAAACAGAAAAGGAAGGAGGGAAAACAAACAAAAAACCCAAAACCATAATAGTACCCCCACCCCTCAAAGAGCGCCTAATGGCGCTCCACCGGTTTTATCTGGGTGGAGATTATAAAAGTCCCTAATAAGGTTAGGGTCTAAAATAAAGGAACGTGGAACCCATGACCGCTCCTCAGGTCCATAACCCTCCCAGTCAACCAAAATCTGCAAGCCACAACACTGAATATCCAGGAGGCAGTTAACGGTGAAGGCCGGGTGGTCAACCATGACCAGGGGGGGTGGAGTGGGTTCGGCTGGAGGGCAGAGGTCACTGGAAGAAACAGGCATTAAGAGTGATACGTGGAACGATGGATGAACCTTTAAACTAGGGGGTAACTTTAGCCTGACCACCGTGGGGTTAATGATTCGCTCTATTTCATAGGGACCAATGAACCAAGGAGAGAACTTTCTGGACTCACACTGCAGAGGAAGATCCCTTGTGGATAACCAGACCTTCTGACCTGGTTGAAAGTCTGGTGCTGGGATATGGCGCCGGTTCGCCAACTTGCAGCTCCGTGAAGCCGTGCGACCAAGCGCAGCCCGGACCTCCTGCCACACATGGCATGCTCTCCTGAGGTGTTGCTGAATCGAAGTCATGGCTACAGCCCTCTCCTTAGTGGGGAAAAGAGGAGGTTGATAGCCATAAGCAGCCTTGAATGGAGAGACACCAGTGGCAGAGGAAACAAGGGTGTTGTGTGAATACTCTATTCAGGGAAGATGAGTGGACCAGGAAGCAGGGTGTTAAGCAGCAACACAGCAGAGTGCAGTCTCCAGATCCTGGTTGACTCGTTCGGACTGACCATTGGTCTGAGGGTGAAAGCCGGATGATAGGCTCACAGAGGCTCCAATGGCATGGCAAAAGGCCTTCCACACTCTGGATGTAAATTGGGGCCCTCGGTCTGAAACGATGTCTTGCAGAAGTCCGTGTATCCTGAAAATGTGCTGTACCAGAAGATTAGCAGTGTTGAAGGCCGTGGGGACTCTTGGAAGGGGAACAGAATGGACCAACTTAGAAAAACAATCAACAATGGTCAAGATAACAGAGTTACCTTCGGATGGAGGGAAGCCTGTGACAAAGTCCAGAGCTATGTGGGACCAAGGATGGTGTGGTATTGGTAGAGGTCGCAGTAGGCCAGCGGGGGGATGATGAGATGCCTTGTTGCGGGCACAAACTGTGCAGGCCAGAACAAACTCCCATGCATCAGCTGGCATAGAGGGTCACCAGAACCGTTGTTGGAGAAGGCAGAATGTGCGATGAACCCCAGGGTGGAAAGTGACCCTTGAATTGTGGGCCCACTGGAGCACTGCAGACCGGACAGGAGGAGGAACAAACAGGCACCCTTGTGGACACCCAGCAGGAATGGGGACATTCTCCATACGTTCTCAAAAAAAAAATCATTTCTCAAAAAAGATCAGACTGTTGCTTCCCTCTGTATTTTCAGGAAGGTTAAAGATGTGTATATTTTTTCATCGTCCTCTGATTTCTAGCTCGTCGATATGTTCAGTCATAGATTCAATTTTCTTTTCCAGTGCTGAGATCCTAGCCACTTGAGGCTCGTGAGCTGTCTCTAGCTGTAGAAACCTAGCTTCAGCCTCATCTAAGCGGCGGCTAGTCTCGAGTAGCTCTTTGGAATGTGAAAAAATTGTCTCGGCCAGAGGATCGAGTTTGTTGTTAATAGCAGTCATTAACCTACTGGTCATCAGTTCGAAAGCTTTAGCAAGACCAGGCTTGAGTTCCATCTTGCTGTCCTCTTCCACTAGTTCACAGTCACATTGGGCTAGTGGCTGGGCTAATGTTTTAGTATTAGCATCACTAGATGGTTGTCCCGCCTTGGACTGGATTCTTTTCTTCATAGACAGCATTGTTTGGTGTGGTTTTGTCAAGTAATGTTTAAGGGACATATTATTGCACAGATAGAAGTAAAAAGGTCTGTGTTACGAGTGAGAATGTTAAGAAAATTGCAGATGCTCACGGAGCTCCCCCAAAATCGACCGTCCCCTAAGCCGCCTAAACCCCCATTTTCGTGCTTTTTAAATCAACTTCTGACCATTTTGTTCTGTACTTCCAGTTTGACATATAGCAAATCTGAATTTCCGAATTTCCATACCTCAGTCTGTGCTGGACATTGACTGTTTTTCCTCTTCACAGTCTTGCAGCAGCCCTAACCAAGCTTGATCCGGAGGATGGTGAGCAGATCATGGAGTATTTCAAAACTCATGCTCTGCTGAGCCGAGAGAAAGCACGTAAGAATGCAGCCAGGAAGAAAATCCACTTCACGCACATCTGTCATAAT
>JAPTHA010110151.1:9368-19927 GCA_029814585.1 Gymnapogon annona | reverse complement strand
GTCAAGTATCGCAGTATAAAATAGTTATGGAAACAGTCCAAAAATTTACACTTTCTATTTGTCTTGAAAAAGACTTAGTGTTCATGATGAGATACGTTTACCTCCTGTTCCTGTACAGCCTGAAAACACGGCAGGTAATACAACTATTGTGAAACGAGTCCTAATAACAACTGGGATTGCAGTTCATCTTGATTTAATGTTAGCTGTTCATTTTTGTACAGCGTACGTCACTTTCACAACATTAGACCAAAATGAACTCAATTGTGTTACTCTATTCATTTAGTCTATCAGTGGTTGTCAGCAACCTCTGCAGTTCCACAGGGCTAGCCAATCCTGATAGGACTTCATCTTTATCTGGAAACCACCCTCTCAGTACGTACAGTCGATGGACATACCCATCTCTAACAAGAAGACACACAGAAGCAACATTAATATATTCACTGGGGAGAACCACAACACTGACATATCTGGGAAGGAATCTATTCCAGACCCTCTGAAGAAGACACTTCCAGAAGCCAAGCTGTGCTCTGCGTAGAGGTAAACCTGCCATTATTATTTATTATTATTATTTATTTTATTTATTTGTTTATTTCAGGCAATGGTAATCTAACAACATAGGAAATCACCACAACATAATTAATGACAATGTTTAAACAAGAAAAAAACAAAAACAAAAAAAAAAAAAAACTAGTATCTCTTAGACTTTGGCTCTTTTTCCAGCACACAGTTGCTGTTCAATATCCCAAAAACCAGTTGAAGCAACTACGTATGTCCACCATGTCTTTGACGGTCACTGATTTGACAACAAAGTTTGACAACTAATTAACCTGAAGCTGATGTCAGTGAAATAGAGACATTGTCAGAGACATACCTCAATAGGTTCACTGAGAGCTGAGATCGTTGTAAATCCCACAATGTCACTGAAGTAGAGGGTGGAGTCTGAATAATGTTCAGGCTGGACTGGCTTCCCTTTTTTAAGTGACTGAGCCACAGACCTGAAACAAACATTCATTAAAAAAGTTGATCAAATTTAAGGATATAAACCTAACTGAAACAATCGTGGTTTAGCAAAGTACTGGCTGATTTATTGATTGTTTTAATAACCTGCATGGTTATTAATCAGCCAATACTAATCAGGCAATAAGCAATTACTGACTTCAAATTTTTTCGACTCTAGTCGTCTATCAATAAAATTGAAGTTCAGCCAACAAGTCATATGATGACATCATCATATTGACAGCAGAGGAACAATAGTCTGCTCCCCCTATTGTTCTGCTCCATCTTGGCTTTAAACACGGAGTAATGTTACCTCCCTATTTATGAAATATCTACAACTATTGGTGAAATATCAACAACTATTGGTGAAATTAACTCTTATAAGATGCTTCTGTATGTGCAGAGGGTGAGCTTAATGTGTGTGTGGTGTGGGTGTGGTGACAGTTTTTGAATGCATATACACATCTTTAAAATCTCATGGACATGAACCTACATGAACCTAATTCTGAATGTTTGTGCAAAACATTTTGCGACTAACAGTCTACTGTAACAAAGAATTTCAGAATAGATCAGTGTATATTCTGCAGGTACAAGCAATCCCAGACCATTCATCAACAGTGGTTCAACATGAATGACAGTGATCAACTGAGACCAAGTCAATGTGAAGCTGAGATCCAGTCAGACACCACGGTTTGTGTTTCAGACAAATGATTCCTGGTTCTGAAATCCCAGAACATTAAGGGAATCAGTTGTATTCACACCAGTTGAACTCAAATGGGAGGATGATACTCTCCAGTTCTTTATTGGCATATATCTTACTTTGGCAGAAGTTGTCCAATCAGCTTTTCAGTCTTGTTTCTTTCAACCTCTAGTTCATCTGTTCGTTCTCGGATTAGATCCTCCAGGTTTGAACTGTACTGCTCCAGCATCCGCAACATGGAGTCAATGATGTTTGCCCTCTTCCCTCTGTTGATTCCTCGAAACTGCAAAAAAAAAAAGAATGATAAACAAAACTACACACACTATACAGGTAATAGTATAATAAGAGATGAGGCAGAAGGAGAGCAACGTTAGGCCCTTTTCCACCAAAATACCAGGAACTTTTATTAATAGAAACTTACAGTATTTACTGGGGTAACAGAACTCCTGATGAGTGATTTTTTTTTCCTCTGTACTAGTTTCGTCATCTAAGTTTGCAGCAACTGTATCAATGTTAGCTTCTTCTGTGACTCAGTCTGTCACGTCTCTTCTAGTCACCACAGACTTCTAAACAGATTCCTGTTGATTTTCCTCAGGTACTCCTAGGCATCGTGTCTTCGGCTCAGCAGAAAACTGATCACTTTTATTACTTCTACAGACGTAAAAACTGTTGAATTCATCATCCTGATGCAGGTTCTGTATGTATGACACAGGACGCTTTTTCATTTGAGACAACCTACTGTTGGTTATGTTAGTTCAGCTGATTTACACCTAGGTTAGAGTTGGGACCAGCAAAAAATGGAAACTGACCCAACTTAAAGGATTAGTATGAATACAAATCAGCAATACTTTAAAAGATCTAAGAAATAACAACAAAATATTCTGATAGAATGAAATAACAGTGAAAAATATTAACAGTTGTTACAGTGACTTAAAAGGTGCATGACAGAATGACTTCAATACCACATGAAAGTGTTAAAAACTGTTATGTTTGCTGTCAGATTTAGGTTGTCAGACATACCTGTTTGAAAATGTCATCAAAACTGGGCCTTTTACTGTGATCTTCATTCCAACATTCATTCATCAGGGTGAGACACTCAGTGGGAGCCTCATCAACTGAAACCACTGGTCTACACAGAGGAGGAGGATGCTTAAGACGCTCTAGGATCTCTGATGGAAACAGCATCACACACTTAGAAGGATCATATTTATCTAACTCTTGATATGACATCATTTGATGATATGGACATAGACAGACATAAGCTTCATTTCCTTATTAGGAGACAACGTTATTTATTACCTCATTACTCCAGTTTCATCGTTTTCAAGTTTGTTTGTTATTGTTTTGGTCAGTTGTATATTACATCACTGTGCATCTTAACATTGTTGAAAATTATTCCATCCTAAATAATAAAATACTAGCAGAAAATTTGATCCTTTAGGTCAGGTCCCTCAGTGAATGTAACAAAAGACGAACTTACCCATTTACATCTTTGTTATCCTATCAAATTATATCACAAATGACATGAAGTCGACATCAGAAAACAATGCCCACTATATCCTCAAAAGGATTGCACTGCTTTTGCAATGACTAAAACAATGCTAATGAGAAAAAAAGAGCGTGCAATCCAGAAAGCATACACAAAAGGTGAAACGTACACAAACTGAAGACATCTGCACCAGCTGCACCGGCCCAATTTGCAGGCATAAAAATTAGCGGATATTCATAAACTCAGCGCAAAATTCCCCTTTTTCAATGCAAATAAGCCTTATTGCAAATACCACCTAACCCACAAAGACCAGCACTAATTGCCACAGCAGTAAAGCAGTGCTATTTAACACCAGCGAGACCCGTGTATTAAATCTGTGCAATTTGTCTTTCTCCCTCTATCACTCTCTCTTTCACATAAAATGAGTGCAAATTGCCCTCATTTGCACTTGCAATCCTGGTCCTCAAGGTCTGCATGTTTTACGTATTTCCCTCTTCCATCATACCTGTACGTCATTATCATTATACATTATCAAGATGGTGCCGTAGAAGGCAGCCTCTTACAGCAGCCTCTTACAGCAGCTCTAACTCTTTTTCCTACTTTAAGTTTTTCTGTTGCGACTCTTGTACGACATGGACATGTATAGTTTAGCTATAGTTTTTATGAGGGTAGTAGTCTGTTTACTACTCTCATGGACCTCTTCAACACAGCAGTGGGGGTATCGTGAACCAGTCCGTTTTTTTACAGTTGGGATCAGCTGTTGGAGTTACAACAGCAGTGTACTCCCAAGAGAGTGACCCATGTTTCCAGAACAGGGGTGCTCACACTTTTTCAGCACACAAGCTACTTTCAACATGACCAAGTCAAAAAGATCTACCTACTTTAAAATTGCTAAATCTAAATTTACCCATGAATATATTGACAATTATTTATATGTACATATATGTTAGTGTACTTTGTATTATTTATATGTACATATATGTTAGTGTACTTTGTATAACTGCGTGAACCCATATTGCTCGACGCAACGATGTTCATTTTTTGTCATTACCTTTCTCTGATGACTTGCACTGAATGTAAATATATGATAAGAATAATAATATATATAATATAATGCATATGATGCATCATCAGGACAGTATCTGCTGACACCAGCCTCAAGCACACTTCAACATGATCCTCAGTCCTGGTGGAACGGTACTGGGACTGACCTATTTCCCACCATAAGGTTCACTTAAAAGCCTGCCATTTTCTCAATAATCGACGGTGCACCATTTAAAGTGTGCCTTATGTGTGCACGGAGTTCTGTAACAAATCTGTAAAAATGTTGTTGTGCAATTTTAGTAAATACTTGATTTACTGTCCGACTATTTCCCTCTGACATGACGACGTAAGAAGGGCGTGTTAGTGGCAGCGTATGATTAGAGTAAATTGTTTTGAGGATCCGGTGCTAAAACTTGGCAGATTTGGTGAACTAGTTTTGCAAAAATAATGGTACTATTAGCAGGAGCAATCCATTCTTTGTGGATCTAGCCCTATGTGTGGACTTTAACTCATTCCTTTTCTGAACTGCTTTATCCATGAAAGGGTCAGGGATGGAGCCTATGGGCAAAGGTGGGCTATGTATGGACTTCTGTGTTTTCACTAGTTCCCATTGTTCACCTGTTGATGCTAAAAGCTAACTAGAACACACACAGACGTCCTGACTCACCATGGGCAGGCATGTCCATCATAGCATAAGGTAATGTTCGTGAGATCACTTCCTGTATGATGATGGAGAAGCTGAAGACATCTCCGCTGAAGGATCCACCTCGGATGGGATTCCTGAGGAGCTCTGGCGCTGTCCATAGCAGCTCTGACAACAAACACACTGGTTGAACTCCAAATGTGTCCAGAAACTCCAGAAATATGTCAGGCATGAAGAAAAAGTAAGATCAAATCAAAAGCAACACCTTAAAGCCAGTCCTATAATAAATGTATCCATCAAGTTGTGACACTGATAATCATATAGTTATATGGATGTTAGTTTTTTTTCATTATTACTCTTATTATCAGTATTATTATTACAATTATTACTAAGATAATTATTATTACCATATTATATCATATGTAGTAGCAGTAGTAGAATTTTTCTGATTATTATTATTAGTATTATTATCATTAACCCCTCCTTTCTCTCGCACCCTCACCCAGAGGTTGAAACCAGTAGTGTTTAGAAGGGCAGATGGAACTGGTCAACTCCAGAAGCTGTATTTCAAGCAGCTTCAGTCGCCGTGGACTTCATCTGTCAACCCTTTGTGACAGCACATTGTGTTTGTAATCCATGAGAATAAAGTTTTATTTTATGGTAGTTTACGAAAGAATATTTATGTTCATTTCACTTTGAAATAGGACCAGAGGAATCTTGTTTCTGACAGGAACGTAACAGATAATGTTACCTTGTGGGTCTTCAGGTTGGGTGAGGTCCTGACAGTGAAGAATCATGGGAAGACCGTAATCAGTGATTTTCAAAACAAAACGTCCATCAACAAGACAGTTTGTGGACTTTAGACGACCATGACTCAGACCGCGAAGATGAAGATACTTCATTCCCTGAAATAGACACCCAACTGTTAATAAATCATGTGACATTCCTCAGTGGTAGAAGGGATTGATTGAGTGGTAGGAGGGGGTGATGTGGTGGGATGAAGGGGGTTATGTAGGGGTTAGAAGGGGTTGATGTGGGTGTAGGAGAGGGTTTGGTAATGATACTGGGTTAAGTTATGAACCAGTTGAAATATATGGAGAGACTTTTGAGGTGAATCAAATAATAGTGAGTTGATGGAAATGCAATGCGGTGTGATGGAGGGGCAGAAGCGGTAGATGTTGTGCAGGTGTAAGTATGCAGAATGGGTGCTATTATTCATGTGGGATTTGAAAGACAGTGGGTCATCGAGGATGACAACCAGGACAGAGCCCTGGGGCATTGCATGTGTATGGAGTTGAATATAGGTTATTTTTTCAAAATGTTTGAAAATAAAAGGTAAGTTAGAGATGGGGCGGAGGTTACTGAAGTTATTAGAATCTAAGTGGGTTCTTCGAGGATAGGAGTGACAGATTCACTTTTGAATTGAGGAGGAGCAGTTCCAGTGGTCAGAGAAGAGTGAGTGATGAGGGGAGCAGATAGGGAGCACAGGATTTGACCAAGCATGTGAGGACTGAGATTTTTTGAAGTTGAGGATTACAGAGGTTTCTGGTAGTTGAACGGTGAGAGATTCAGCCAGAGGCAGGTGGTGATTTTTTACCAAGGTACTGGTGAATAGTATACATCTGGAATGTTGTGTCATTTTCACAGACTAATGAGAGATTATTAATGTACAAAGTGGTAAGCAGTGGACCCAGAACAGACCCTTGTGGTACTCCTATGTTACCAACTATTGTTTCAGATAGTGTCATTTATTGGGAGCAATCAGATAAACATGGCCAACGAAGGGCATTCACGGACAAGCTTTAAACAAATCCAAAAAAATGTATCCTTCCACCTCCTCTTTATCCATATTCTGTTTTAATATTGTTAATGATTGAGTGGTTTGTCCTGAAGCCAAATTGCATAGAATGTAGTAGGTGAAATATTCAAGGTGTTCTGCAAATAACAGGACAGAAGTTCACTTTACATTATTATTATTATTATTATTATTATTATAGTTCTGAGTGTTTCGTCTCAGTTCTTTTATACAGGAATTATGATGGTAGGTTTAAAAACTTGAACAATGGCACTTCCTTGTTTTGATTGACCTATTAATTCCTATGATTGGAACAGTCACATTGTGCTTTTGTTCTTTCAGAAGCACAATGTTTTTTCTATGAATATCCTTAGATCTACAGTTTGATAAGAATTTCATTAAGGATTATGTTATTTATTGGTTTAAGGATTAAATCTGCTTCCTCATTTGTTATGATGATGAAGGTACGTTAGTATAAAATTATGACTTTATAAAATACTCACTTCAATTATTTCTATTTTATTATTAGCATTATTATCTAGTGTCACTTCACTCTGTTTTCTTACAATAATTTATCAGTACATTTCAACAGTATTTTATTGCTCCCCTTTGAATTTTTGATCATGTCTCATAAAATGGATTGTGGAGCTGCAAGGTGACTTTATTTGCTATGCCAGTCGGTGTGTACTTAAAGGTTTTAGAGATGTTTTAAGAGCTGCTATAATATGATACATGCAGACCTCCCAACCTTGGCAACAAATTTTGTGTACCATTTTAGACGTGAAGCTTTTTTCCACAATATTAGTAATTCCAAGTGACACTTTCGTGGACATGTCATGGTAATTTAAGCCTTGCCATATATCAGAAAAACATTCATCTGTTTTTGTTTTTTGAGTCTCAATTTTCTTTCTTTTTTATTTGTCTTTGTTAGTAATAGATCCGCTCCAGTTAGAGTGCAAACTCATTTTTGTTCTGTAGTATTATTTAAATGGGGAATTAGATGGAGCTTCAGGGGATTTGAACATATGTGGTCCTCATTCACATAAGGTTACTATATTAGTTAAAGATTAAAGATTTGAAACTATTTTCCTAGTAAATCTACAAATCAATCAAATCTTTATTTGTTGAGTTTGTTGTTTTTTACTCACACTTTGGTCTAAATGTTTTCACAGTGAAAGTAGCGTTAACAGTTCACACATTTACCTAAAGTAGGCAGGTCAACAGACGGACATACACAGTTGACCTTAATACTCTTAGCCCTTTAGAACAGGGAAGGATACGAGGCAAGAATGTTATGGGTTGAAACCCCTTCAGACACTGTTATTGTTAGTCATGAGTGTGGCACATGCACATTTCCCAGAACTGTCATGTTCACAGCTGTTTGCGTAGTTTAGAGAAGCAGGTTGTATTAGTGTATTTAGGTGTCAAATTGAATACCTGCTACGCAAAATGTGTACAGGTAGGCAGGTCTCTACATGTTACTTTGATTAAATGTGTGCCACACCTTGATCAGGTCCGTTAGTAGTGAGGACTTGAACATCCAGTCCAGCCTCATGTTACTGTCGGCCAACAAGTCTGCTAGGCTGCCTCGAGGACAGTGTTCCACCACCAGAGCAAATATCCCAGAGTCCAGGAACATGCCCAAGTAGAGGTTCATGTTTTCATGTCTCATTTCGCGCAGCTGGACAAGAAACACGTAAAAAAAAAAAGTCAATCAGTCAGGCATCATCAATAAACTGTCAGCATGGCTCATCAATACATGTGGCAGTGCTTCCATCATCAGTGTAAGTTTTTGACTAAAGATATGATAAATGGTTCCATCTCAATCTGGTTCCATTCACTCGCCAAAAATATGTGACTATGTTTGAAAAGTCAGAGCCCTTAGAGACAATAAAACATGTCCAAAGATCTGTCTAGTCTAATCCCCTCATCATGTTTACAGTGTTGTTTGTGGTGTTCATAGTGTTGTTTACCTGGCTGAACAGATTCTGTGTACTTTGGTTAATTCCTGTTATTGTCTTAGTTGAATTAATTTTCTTCAGCCAAACCCAGTCACCCTGGAAACAACACAAGTCAGAGTATAGGGTTAGAGAAAGGATCAGATTCAGGTTGTGATGGCTCAGATTCAGGCTCATCTGAGCTAAACTCAGCTCTATGACTGATTCATCTTGGATTGTGATACAGAGCTCTACCTCCAAAATCCCGATGTTGGAACTCTCTGGTGTCGTCAGGATGTAACTTCTAGCAATTGACTTCAACGGAGTTTTGATTTCCAGAAGACTCCTCATGATTGACTCGTCATTTAGTTTCTGTAGGAAACAATGAGAAAAATGAACAAAATCAGGAAAATATTCAAAACAAACAAGAACCGACTTAGAATCAACAGATATGAGGGTTAAGGTTAACGATCCCCAAGTATAACCCAAAAATATGTAAAAAGTGTTTAGTATTTGGGTACTTAGTTCAGATACTAGACAGTCGAATACCATTACTAGTGTTACTAGTACTATCAGAACTTGTTCTGTTAGTCAGAAGGTTCAGGGTGCGGTGGTTTTTCTAACCTTCCTGCTGACACTGGTGTCAATGAAGACTATGTCATCCAGGCTCAGAATCAGTTTGGTTGTATTTGCTGCTCTTCGGTATTTTCTGTTTGGACAAACAGGTTATGATCAGTTCCATTTGCACCAATCAATGATGATCAAGAATTATTCGGTAGGTTTTTGTTATTGTTCACATTTACACAATGCTGAAGTTTATGTAAAAAAAGGGTAAATAAAAATCATATCAACCCCTATTCCCTTTTAAGGCTGGACTTTAGCAATTTTGAACCCTTTTTAGCTGATGAAAAAAACAGCTTTAAAATTGGAGTAAAATATGAATCAATCTGTTTTGATTGACCTTTTTAAAAATAACCCTCAATATATGAAGGTTATTGTTAAAGGTCTGGTTTTGTTTACCTGATCTAGAAGATGTAGTTCAGGGTTAGGGTTTGGTTTAGGGGGTTAGGTTTGGGATTAAAGGGTTAGCTTTAGGGTTGGGCTAAGGAGTTAGGGTTAGAGGTAAAGGTTAGGGTTAAGGTTAGGGGTCTTAGGGGTGAAGGTTAAGGTTAGCATGAAAGATCAGGTTTGCGTTACCTGATCCAGAAGATGAACACTCCTATTAGAGAACAGAACCCCAGGAGCAGGAAGAACACTGTGATGGTGTCCATACCTAAAGGTCAACACAGATAAACACAATTGGGTCCAGACGAAGGAAGTAGAGCCTGACACTTCCCACCTCACTGTAGGTCCCTGGACACACCTCCAGTACAGGCCTGATCAGGATTGAACCAACAGAAGCTGCTCATTGGGGGCCTTCCTCCAGGGAACAGGAAGTCATGGGCCAGTGGGTGGAGGCCTCCTAGTGACCCATGCGTCTGCATTGGTGAGAGCATGTGTGTTGGGACAAGTCGGTCTCCATCAGAGTCCAGTATCACATACTTGGCTTGAAGTCCACGCCCTTCCCTGCCTCCGTACAACACCTGAGGCACATATTGATCAAGTGATTACCAGTTAGTCCTAAAGTTATAGTTATAGTTAGTTAGAAAGTCATTTATATACCGTTATATACCGATATCTTAAACATTAACAGTTATTATATACAGTTAGTAATGAACCGTTAGTTATATACAGTCAGTTATTTAACGTTGTTTACATAGTCATATACTGGGATTTATTTACAGGTAGGCATACACAGTTAGATGTGACCATGTGAGTCATGAACAATTATTTATCTACAGTTAGCGTTAGTTATTTACAGTTTACACATATATACAGTATATATATATATTTACAGTATATAACAGTAGCTCAGTTGGTAAGGCTCCTTGAGAATTTATAAAATAAATCATTTA
>JAPTHA010109778.1:0-19940 GCA_029814585.1 Gymnapogon annona | reverse complement strand
GGGGGTTAGGGCTCCCCCGGGAGAGGAGAGCCTGTCCGTGTGTTGAAGTTGATCACACTGGAGTTACAGGAGTCTGTGTGTACGGAAGAGGGAGAGATGGAGGGACAAGGGGAGGGGGGGTGAGGAGTGGGCTCTTGGTGATGCAGAACGCAGGCCAGAAGAGTCGACCCCCCCTCTTTCTCCTCCACCACCTCCTCCTCCTCCTTCCTGTCCTCCTCTTCTCCTCCTCTACCTCCAGCGTCCTGAGGAGGAGGAGGCGGCGGCATCACGGACGGTCTGATGTGTCTGTTCCTGCGAGGCGGAGGAGGAGGAGGAGGGGGAGGAGGGGGAGGGGGAGGCCTCCAGCTCTGGTTCGAGAGGGGGAGCATGTGGGCCGGAGTGGCCCAGAATCCCTGCTCTCCATCTTTGGACTCCCACGGCTCCTGACAGCTGAGGCCCTGCTGCTCCCGCGGCTCCTCCCAGCTCCTCCCTCCTTTCAAATCCTCCAGGTCGTCAAACGTCTCCTGCCTGAGGACTTCCTCTCGGTCCCGGTTCTCGTAGAGCAGCGTGGCGGCGCAGATGAAGATGAAGAGTCCCACTCCCATCACGACAGGCCCGGCCAGTTTCATCCGCTCGACGTGGGTGCTCCCCCGGCCGCCCACGGGCTTCGGCGCCGCCGAAACGTAACCAGCCACCGCTACCGCCATCCCCACCAACACCACCAGCACCCCCAGCAGCAGCCACACACCCGGGGCAGAGCGGAGGTGCAGTTTGGTCTGGAGGGCTTTACCTTTCTTCAAGTGTCTGTGACAGGCCGGGAGGCATGCAGGTGAGGAGTGGGCGGAGCCTGAGGAGGAGGAGGAGGGGCTACAGGGACTGGCTGTCCCACTGGACCTGGCTGCCGTCATCCTCTGGGTTGACACTGGACAGAGATGAAACAGAGCACACACACACAAAATAATAATAATAGTTTTTTTAAAAAATCACAAATGTTGTATGAAGCCTCTAAGGGAAAGAGAGGGCGAGGAGAGGGGAGTTTACACCGCAGTGCACACAACAGGAAATAGCTGCTTTAATAAGACGAGGCTGAGTTAATGAGATGCCAACCTCGTGCAGCTCCTCCAGTGTCTCTGTGGAGCCACACACACACACACACACACATGCAGATACACAGGCTGAGCTCGGATCAGCCCTTGCAGCAGCAGCCCCTCTGAACCCGGACTGAACTGTAACTGAAGCGCCCACACATCACCGCGGGAATAAAAACGACTGACCCGGGACCTCGTGGTTCCACTTGAAGTCGTTATTGTCGCCGCGTTAACGACAGTCCAGTCTCATCATCAATGATAATTGCTCTGGGTGAACTCATAATTTCACAGCCCCGGAGACAAGCGGCGATTCAACAGGACGCGGAAGATGATGATGAACCGTTGAAGTCCTATTTCAAAACGCCGCTTTTAACACTTGAATCTCAAGTAACACATTGGAATTCACGGCGCATTTTGCTCGACACCACTGTTGCTGACTACAGGAACACACTGCAGTTATTCTGTTGCCTTCTACATAAAAAAAAAAACAGGCTGATACTTGCCTTGTTTTGGACGTAAATCCGTAGCCGAAACTGGCTCCTCTGCATCATCCAATCACCAAATAATCCCGAGTTCCGTTATTTCCCTTCGTGCATCTTCTTCTTCTTCTTCATCCACTTTAATTCTCGGGTTAAATCCACACTTTTCCTTCTAATTCCACAGATTCCGTTTTTCATCCATGGTTGTTGTTTTTGTTTTTTTTTTGTTTTTTGTTTGTTTCTCTTTTGTTTTGTTGTTGTTGTTGTTGTTGTTTTTTCACAGTGCAGCGCAACAGCATGAGCCGCACAGCCTGAACATCTTTAATAGTAAATATCAGTCTTTGTAAAAGTGGTGCAAAGCTGCTCCCCCTCTCCGGCTCCTCGCTGCTTGTGCGCCTTTGCAGCCTATGTTTTGATTAGTGTGAGTGTGGAGAGGAGGGGTCGTGGGAATCAGCGGCCGCTCCAGGCCAGTCCCACGGTGAACCCGCGGAGACCTCAGGGAGCTCTCCAACTATTAATATTTCACTTTACTATAATTACACCACGTTGTCGTTGAACCCAGACACTGTTATTATTATTATTATTTTGCAAAAAGTGACGAGACCTGAGATCCACGTTGAATAGTGCAGTTCACTGTATATACATTCCAGGTTGAACAAGTTGCCTGTTAAAGAGTACACACTCAAAAAGTGGGGTATTTTATTGAGATATGAATCTTAAAGTTGACATGTATAATACTGATAAAAAATTGCCAATCTGGAAAAGAAAAATCTGGATATATTGTGAATAATTGGACCAGCTTGTTCTAACGCTGAACTTTAATGTATATAAATATGAATGAATATGAAACTAAAATATACATAATTTATTTTTCCAATACACAGTACAAAAGATTACATGAGGACTTCAAAATCTAAAATATTCAGGATAATTAAAACCTAAAATTGATCTGTTTAAACTCTTAAACTCTGAATGAATTAAAGTCGTCAGTCAGTTTTATCTACAGCACGAGTAGTATTTAATTAAAATCTCTGTATGATTTAGTTCCACTCTAACTTAAAACCAGCCAGATGAGTCCTCGGTGGGTTCAATCACAGCCAGACAAAATAACTGCACTCTGGACCCAGACAGAATTGTTACATATATGCTGCAAATAGTCCTGAATCAGTCTTCATTATTTCCTTCCTCTGTTTATGAGTGTATGTAAAAATGTGCTGATGAAATCCAGTTTGCGATCATTTGACTGTTACTCAGTGTGTGCGCGTGTGTGAAAATGACTGAGGTTGAGTGAGGACACCAGCAGTGTGCATCTCATTTATTTCACCCATTCACACGTTCCATCAAAGAGCCACAGCTACCTCCGAGCCAAAAAAACTGCGTACCATTACCCTTTAAATAAGAATACATAAATAAAAGCTGTTTGCATATAAACAGTAGCTGACAAACACATTCTAACTCGTTGAACATAGTGATTTACAAAGACGTGAACGATGTTTTCTTTTCTTTTCCCAAAATCTTTGTATGAAGTGAGGCTCGTACTTTAAAAGTTCACCGTCACAATGCCTCTCCCTGTTGACAGATGTCAGGCCTTTGCATAACCAAGCGAGAATAAAATTCACTTTAAGGAGCGAGGAGAGTCGGTTTATAGCTGTATTCTATTTACATTGTGGCTGACAGAGGTTATTTGAACCAAAACAAAAACAAGAAAAGTAAAACAACTATGAGCTGTTTTTAACATTCATTTTCATGTGCCTTTCAGGAAAAAAAAAAACAAAAAAAAACAAAAGAGAAGAACAGAGCTAGTTCATTGTCTTGTTTCACCTTAAAATACTTTCCTTGATTTAACAATTAGCCCTTAGCCCTGCTGGTCACAAAATTGTCCAAAAGCAACATACATGCGCTGGTGGAGAATTACATCCTCATTTTCTCAAACACACTTTTTGAACATACACAATCACGCACACAAAGTCTTATTTTTTTTAACCGTCCCATCCCATTTTATCTAAACTTCAGCCAACTCCAAAAACTCAACAAAAACCTGCCCTGCCTTTGGGCCTGTGGAGCGGCCCATTAGCTCCACCTAGAGGACACAGGCTTAACTACACACTGCTTCTGCTCCATTAAGTTTCAACATTAAAAACCTCTCATTGGCTCACGATTGTTTTGTGCAGCTTAAAAAAGAAACAAAAAAATATATATATATAAAAAAAATTACACTTAATCTTTCGCCAGGCAAAAGCAACAAATCACTAAGACGCTTGTTCCATCCGCTCTGAGCTCAAAGCACCATTTCAGGACAGTTCAAAGAAAAAGCGACAGAGTAATAACACTAAATCCAATGAACTGTACAATGTTAAGAAGCCTCAAAGGTGCATGTAGTCTTTTTTTTAATGATTGAGTAAACAAACACGTTAAAGTTTTTTTTTATTTTAGCATGTAAAACTCCCTCAGACCTACTAGTGCTGTCCACCATGGGGGGGTCGGGGGGGCGGGGGTGGACTTTTATCAAGTCGATGGCTTCCACTTCACGTAGCTGCATTGTCTCAGAGCTCAAAAGAAAAAAATACTCTCAGGCCCAGTTTGTCTTGAGTCTTTCACTAAGTGTAGATGAGGCCGGAGATGAGGGAACGGGTTGGAGGGAGTGATTTTCCATCAGGATGAAGTCCTACTCTTCATCTGCGTTCTTCAACATGAGGATGGAGTTGTAGATCTTCAGGGCGGGGCCTAATTTGATTGACAAGATCTTAACAATGTCTGCTTGGGTGAGCAGCAGGAAGGCCTCGCCGTCTATTTGCTGATGAATGGGAAAGCATAAAAGCATCTGGTTAAGCTCTATGTAACTTGTTAGTCTTGTCGAAGATGATTTGTTTTTATCTGAGATTCTGACAATGACCTTAGTCATGTCGCGTATTAAAAGTCAGAAACAGATAAACAGAGGTTTGCTCATGGCCAGATAATTGACAAAAAAACTGCAGCCCTGTATGACACTTCCTATGAGTTGTCATTTTATAATTGGAAAAATGTTCTCTCATTTACATGATCCAAGAGTTATTTAAAACAAGATCATTTTACCTAAGATCCCCACAGTACAAATGTAGGACGTACCTCTGTTTTAAATGTAGCAGCATGTTCTTTACATCCTGGAAGTCCTTTGACAAAACCGGCCACCTGTTCAACGAAGACAAATGACACTGAAGTGCATGTTCAATAGCTCAATGCGTCTTTATGTACTAATCAAAGTGTCCTTACTGATCTGAAACCATTAACTTGACAGGTAGAAACACTACTCAAACAACCGAGAAAGAGCTCCATGGGTGTTTGCTCAGTCACTGATTAATCAGATTCCTACGTGTTTGATGAGTAAATGAGGACTGTGTCTGCTTTCCATGTGTCAACACACTGTGAGAGTGTGTGTGTTAGCATGTCTGACCTCCTCTGCGCTCCAAGTAGCCACTCTTTTGGCAGTCAGCCCCAGGACCTCAGGCAGCAGCTGGCAGTGTTTGTCCCAGCAGAGAGCCACCCGGTGGGGGGGAGAGGCAGAGATTCCGGGTGAAAACACAGACTCATGGAGGGCCTGCTGGAGAGAGATGGCTTCTGGAGAAGCTGAGGAAAAAGTAAGAGAAACGCCATTCAGTTATAATAGCCACCTCTGGAATCATGAAACATACACAGAGATGTCATTTCCGGTGGGTGATGTGATTATATCATGGTTCAGCTCATCACATGTACCTTTACCATCACCGATCTCCTCTTTAACATAGTGCATTTTTAAGTATTTTGGAACGGGAGCAGTCCTGATGGAGACAACAACATCAACGTACAATGTTAGTCTCCACTCCGAGGCAACCCTCTGTGATCTGAGCAGGTTTTGTGTGTACGAGGGTCAAGGGTGGTACCTTTTAGGTCTGGTTCCATTGTGGCTTTGCTCACTGGTGCCTCCTGCTGGCTCAGCCTGGCTGTTGCGTCCAGAGCGTTCTGCCTCCACTGTCACTGGTTTCCTAGCAACACAGATAACCCACTCTCAGACCAGGTACAGTCCACTGGATAGAGTTGCATACAAAACACAGATATGAGTTCTCCAGGGAGAGTTGGTGGCGTTCGCTGTGTTCTGCAAACCTATTCTGGGATTCGTCTGCTCCTTCGAGCTGCTCTGGAGTTGAGGGTGTCGGTGTCGTAGCGTTAGTGTGGGGATCGGGGCGTCGCCCACGAGGATGAGGCCCACAGATGCTGAGGGGTCTTTCTCCACTAAGGCGGTCTGGTACCAAGCTGTCTTTGTTGAGATTAATATCTGAATAGGGACAGCTCACCTGACTGCACACACAAAACCACAAAAACTTCAGCCCTAACCACCACCCATTTTAAAATAATGAGCCAGACAGAAATCTGTAATCCCATAAACCACAAAAATAGCAGATAATCAGCTAAATATCCCCATAAATGACTACAAACTCCCACATACCCACACAAACAAGCAACACATTTACACTGCCACAGCCCACATGACTATAAATGACATTTAAAAACAATAAGACTTCTTCTTCTCCGTATCACAGTCTCATCTCAAGAATTCCCCAAAAAGATGGCACGGAATTCACTAAACTACAAAATTAACATGAGAGCAAGAAATTAAAAAATTTGGAATGCAGAGGATGCATGAGTATTAATCACTGTTGTGTTCAGACTAAATATTGCAGTATTTAGTATCATACCGCAGAAAAAATTTAAACTAACATATGCATGATGTGAATATGAACTCAATTCAAATACATTAAAATAGTAGAACATATTGCTACATGTGTCACAGACCACAGGAAACAAGATTCATAAAGAACACAGAAGGACAGGACATGGTACTAACGTGTAGTGTGTCCCATAGCGAGGTCCTCTAATGTGGCCCACCCCGTTGCATCCTGGGGTAGGACATCCTTGTCCTGGGGCACTCAATAAATCACTGGGGCCTGAAATATCCACACACAAGGGAGTGTTAATAAAAGTATGCAAACAACTGCAAGACCCATTTCCATTTTCAACTCATTAAAAATTCCTCCCACCAGCACATCCAGAAGTTACAAGAAGGCAGAGACAAACTATGCTGACTCATCTGTCGAAATACAATTTTGTATGGTTCTGCTGAGGAACATCGACCAACTTGACTGAAACACTGGGCAGGACAGATGGGAAGAGTCAAGTCCTGACTGTTACACAGGCTTTCTTACCATTCGGGTATTGGAGAGGGTGTCCAGTTTTCTGACACCACCCCATAGGGTGCAGATCAGGGCAGTCAGTCTCCATCCAGTAATCATACTCTGAATTCCAACCATCAAAATGTATCTGGAGCAGAAGACAGGTCAAGGGTTATATACAACCCAACCTGGCTGCAGAAAGGAGAGTTTCCTGACATGGAGTACCTTCAGTCGGTGGTCCTCTGTGTCTGCTATGGTTGCAACACGGATGAGCATAGGGTTTCTCTTATCTACAGCCTCCACTTTCATACCGATCTGAAATCCATGTAGAGGTCGCTGCAAAAAGAGGACTTGATGAATTGAATGTCACTGCAGATGCAGTGGTCGACACAGTCAAGTGCAGCAGTGACACTCGTTCAGTTTTGTGTGTGTTTAGAGGTCGTACCGGTTTGAAGGCCCGGGCAGGGGCGGCCTGTGTTCCTGTCTCTTCTAGGTATTTTTCCCATGAAAAACATTTGGGATGCTTGTATTCTGTTGACAGGAGGACATTATGACTATGATTAGATTTGTCATTTAGTCAAACAAGGAATTTCATACATTAACAACGCTGTACAATAATGTCTATACATAATGAGTTCCTTTAATTTCAAAGAATTAAAAGGAGCAGAGCTTTTCATTTACTTTTTACGAACATTGTAAGATAGGCATTGTCATACTATGGGCTCTAGCAAAACTATGTCTACTGAATGTCCTTCTGGTTTATTAAATCTTTATCATCGTAATATACAGTATCTGTAATATAACTGCGCCTACAGTAGATTGAAGGAGTTTATACTGACCCACATGTGTCTTGGTCTGTGTCTTACCAGCTGGAGTGGTCAGAGTTAGCTCTGCCTCTTCACAATACCCAACAGGATGGATGTACGGACTCGTAGCATCACACCTTAACACAAAACGACACACGAGTGAACACAAAGCGGTAGCAACACATTGTGCACCGTATGTGCCTTCTGTACACAGAGTACTGGAGTAAAGCAGTAGTCCAGTTGGACATCTCTGAATCATTCCTCCTCTCTCTCTGATGAATACCTACGTCTGCTGGGTACTCACCAGTAATCATAGGTGTCATCCCAGTTGTCAAAATGAATGAGCAATCGGTTGTCAACAACAGCAGCAATAGTTGCCACACAGATTAAGGATGGGTTCTTTCTGTCGACCGCCTCCAGCTTCATTCCTGCTCTGAACCCAGATGGCGTCACAGACTAAAAGAACACACAGAAGTGTGTATTAAACTGATGAAGATGCAACATCTGATGGCTTCAGCATGTATTTAATTAGTACTCACCGTGTTGAGGCTCTTGAAAAGGTGCTTGGGGGCCAGCTGACCTCTGCAGTTCTTCACGTACATGCTCCAGTTAAACTCTCCATCCTTACAACCTGAAAGATGCACTTCATCAGAAGGACTTATGCCACTTGAAAAAATGCTGATTATTTCTTTGAGTGATGATTATGTTCATTGCATGTGTCTCTACCTTTAGGCAACAACAACTTATGCCCATTCTTTTCACACCATCCTGCCGGTTTTATATCCCACGAGTCAGCATTGGCCCAGAAGTCATAACATTCTGGGTAGCCATCAAAGTGAAGTCGTACCCTGTAGCCTTGGATCTGAGTCAGAGCAACAAAGAGTGTCCATTTAACACAAACGAGGATAAAAGGGAATACATTATACACCGTCTTACGCTGTTCAAACGCTTCAATCAATAATCCTCATACCTCTGCAACGCTGAGTACACAGAACAGAGACGGATGAGAGGGGTCCAGACCCTCCAGCTTCATTCCCACCTTGAAGCTGTTCCTGCTTTGAGGAAACGACTGGTGCTGCAGCAGACGAATACACATCAAAGTGTTATTTATTTTAGAGAGGAAAGATAAACCCATGTTTCAGTGTGACGATATAAAAACTAAAAGAACTCTATGCACAGAGGTTACATTACCTCTTTGAATAGTTTAACAGGAGCAGCAATGGCCCTTTCTTCCTCCAGGTATGCCGGCCAACTCCAGGTTCGTTTCTTATTGGGTTGTGCCGACACTGAGGGTGCCCAAAAAAGTGACACAACAAGTGTCAGTGATGACAGTGACATAATTACATCTTAGTGCAGTTTATATCAGATAATTCACACTGATGGGGCACACTACATATACACTGAGCCTTTACTTTTTACAATTAGGCAGAGTAAAAAACAATCGGGTAATAAGCTGAACACTTCTCTGCACCCAGCCCTGACCTCATAGTAGCAGTGGTGTACCATACCCAGTTTTGCTATTTTTGGGCCTCTTCTGCCTTTGGTAGTCCTCGCCTTTTCCTACAAAATATCAAACATGTTAATAATCAGTCGCGTACCGTTACTGACATATTTTCGTGTACGATGCCAACTCCAGATGTACTGTGTACAAAACTTTAGTGATTAAAGTAAATTGCAAGTGCTGTGTTTATGGAAGCAAACCATAGTATGATAGACGTTTAGAGAAAGGCATTTACCTCCGGTTCTTCTTGATTGTCTTCTTCTTCATCACCAGAATCCATGTAGATCTTCCTCTTTTTGCGTACACGTTTACCCAGTCTCTCACCTTCTGCTGCTTGGCTCTCTCTTGCTTCTCCAGGAGATGACCTGAAGAAAAGATTTGGCTCATAAGGGAGAGTAACTCACCAACACATCACGGACGTCAGTGACCCAGTGTGTGATGTTACCTGCCACTGGAGGGCTGTGCGCAAATGGAGCTGCAGTATTTGCCCTGGAGAAGAGCATCTCTGGCAACACTTCCTCCACAGGCTCTGCACCTTGCCATCTCCCCATTTGGGCCCATGTCTGCACTAGACCCAACTTCAACACTGGGACCAACTTCCACATTGGGGCCCTCCATACTGGGACCCTCCTCTAAAGACAGAAGCACAGGACCAGGGGCTAGAGGACAGGGCAGACATAAGGGCTGATCTAAGTAATGCAATTCATAGAAAAGAAGTGAGTAAAATAAGAACACAGCAAGTGTTTACAATAGCAGCGTCATAAGAGTCACACTTCTGCTCAAAGTGTTTTACCTTGAGATGAACCTGGTTGATTCTGATTGGCTGGAGCTGGAGCTTTGATAGTTTGTGATTGGCCCTCTGGAGGAGGAGTGGGGCTGTGAGATGGTGCTGGGTCCAAGGTCTCACAGTTAGGCTCTGCCTCCTGCCCTTTGACCTCAAGGTCTGTGACAATCTCCAGAGTCCCAAACTCTGTCATGCGGAACTAAGAGACAAAGGGAATAATAAAAATCAGGGACATTTGACATTCAGGGTCGTTTTAACATTCAGATTATCAACAGGCCACATCCTTAATGATGACAACTAAACACCATCTAATACGATGCATTGTAAAATACATCTGTTATTACCTCACAAAAGGTAAATATTTTATTATATAAAATTGTTTACTGTTTAAATGCTGATCTATTCATCAGGAGTGGTGATATAATTAGCTATAAATTACAGTGTTTTAATGTAATCATACAAACGACAAATGTGTCAAACACAGGTACAAATACAGAAACTGGAAAAGAGCCTATGCATTGTTGTACCCTGATGTCACTCCCTGGAAGTGTGGCAATGCCATCCTTCCAGTCCAGGGCACCCATCATGTCAAACTCAGCTCCCTGAGAAGGGCCATCGCTGGGTGGTGTGTCTGTCATTCCCACTCCTCTGATATCCCCAACCTATCAGAAAAAGACAGCATATACAGACACGTAAGGAGTGTCACAAGATATGAACAAAAAAATTTCACAGAGGAGCTGAGTGACGCATATCATGCAATATTTTGAGAGATAATGGGATTGAGAGAGATCAATTCAGCAGCAACACAACGATTAGTGCTAAATTATGACATAGAGTAATTATTTTCATCCAAACACTGCAAATGTCACTGGGATGTTGCAGCTTTGACCACAAATTTTATTTGATGGTTTTGCTCTAATGTTGATGTTATATGACAAGTTCAGATTTAGATGCTGCCGTTATTCCATTCTTTTCATTGAGCGTAACCGTCACAGTGAGGTGCTCCTTGTCTGCTGCTACCTTTGGGTGATACACGTTAACACATGCAGTTCCTGTCTGCACTTGTAAACAGTTTTGCGCAACATCACCGCTAGATGGCGACTGTGTGCTGGCTTGCAGGGTACACCATGCACTTCGATTTCAGACAAAACAGTCAATAATAATATTGTTTTGCTGGCCAACTAACAGGGAAATACTTGCACAAACGGTCTCATTAGAGTGAACCTTAATCAAAGTCATTGACAAACATGGTAAAAGAGGTCTCAACTTTAAATTAACCACACAAGTTCATCTTTTCCTTGTTTTAACAGTATCTCCAAAAACCGATTGTTTGCCGGCTTATAAACAAGCAAGAGGGGAAATATTTTATCAGTTTTGACGAGAACATTGTTTTCTGTGGCCACTGACTAAAGTTCAAGGCGTTTTAATCTGACAAATATTACGATATAACGTTTTAGTGTTGACGCATGTTCAAGACTGAATTAAGGGGGTATTTTTTGTTTGCACGGTAGTCACAACCATATGTAAAGTGAATAGCAGCCTGTGTTCAAGGACCTTGACGAAGTTTGACTTTGCATTAAACACCCCAGTTTTATTCTAGCTATAAATTAAGTGTGTGTAAGAGCGCCCATGATTAGCATTCGTCTTATACAAAATGGCGGAGCATAGGAAGAGGCCACCAACACGTTTAAACTATGTAAATTACTCAAGTTACACATTTAAACAAATCACACAAAGCCGCTACGCGTCGAACAAAAGCGAGTGCTTGCTGTGTAATTTCCTGACTTAGTGTTTTCCTTCACTCTCGTTATTTTCTTCACTTTCCCCTTGTCACGGAATGTCAGCCCAGGTGCTAGCTAGCGCAGACATGAAGCTAACAGTCAGCTAGCTCCGCTCCGTTTAACTGTACTGGGGGTTGCTAGAGGACTAGCCGTAGCATTGTGACTGGATGCAGCCAGCTAAGGACAATCTGTAATAAATAAGTTTCCCGGTTAATAACAATAGGAAAACGCATTCTGCAAAACGCAAATATTTGGCACAATGGCTTAAGAACTCGCAATAACATCGCACTACTGTTACGATCTTCTACGTTGTTGCATGATTAATTTCTTCAATAGAAACTTGAAAAAACGATTTATTCTCGCCGTTTTAAATCAGAGTGGACATAATGTGAACTAGCGCTGAATTGCAAAACGAGAGTCGTTTTTTTCAATTTTGCCACTGTTAACGGCAATAAATGAGTATTAACGCCCATATTGTTTAGAAATTGTGGAACTCACCTCGTTTCTGTTTTAACTCTTATTTAGAGCTGGATAGAGGGATGCGCATGCGTGCAAGATGCGCTGCCTGACAAGTTTGGGTCTCGGAAAAGTTCAGTTTACTATTAGGTGGTCAATAACAGGCCTGCGTTCGCTGTGAAGAGTCTACAAAGTCAGAACGCCGTCGATTTGAACAAATACTACCCAGAGACTCCGACACTTCTCCCCCCTTGGTCCCCGTAACAGCCCCCGAAGTATTAACATAAGAAGTAACGAGTGTGTATGAATGGAGCGCAGGGACCGCAGTGTCTCCATTACCGGAGCGGTTGGTTCCCCTTTGCTCCAACTGACCGTTTTTTTTCACTGTTTATATCACCTAGTCATGCCCAAACTGCAGATTTATACGGATACAAAAAGAGCTCCTGGTGATAATGAATGGATGAACGCTGGAGCTAAATGTAGCGTTTTTTTCTTCATCTCCCCGTCTGTGAAAAGGAAGCTGGAGTGATATTTTCAACCAAAATGACACGAAAATGTCACTGCGGCAAAGTGTTGGTTGGTTTAAATCTGCAAACACATCTTCAGTTTATGTGGGCCGAGAATGCTTCACAATAAGACAATAGCGCTAAATGAACAAACCGGGCAGAATGAATACATATACGAGTTTTAATTCCAAAAACAACCCACAGCGAAGCATCCCGGTGTCCCTATAGTGACAGAGTTTACAGTTTGATACATATGCATCGTCTAAAGATGCCATTGTGTTTAACTGTTGAGCTCCTGCCATATCTACACTCCCTTTGTCAGTGGCTGTTGCTACGTAAAGGATGGGGCTTGGGCTTGTTTGGGCTCGTTTTAGCGATTACTTTTTTTTTACTCCTATTTTGCAGCATTTAACACAGAGTTGTAAGTCACCGATTGTCCACTAGCTAATATTATCCCCAGCTAAACCCGCAGTATTTTCTGCCATAGGGCGATCGGTGTATGAGTAACAGACGTTTTAGCCACGCAGTTGCGGAAGACGGACAGAACTCGAAACGCAAGATATCTCCACAGACATGGGGTTTTCACCCGCGGTGCTGCGTATTTGAGTGAAAAAGTGTGTATTTTAGTAAACAAGGGCCGCCCAAATTCGAGGTGAATTGAGTTCAGTGGTCGGCGGCAGAAGCGGCGCCTTGTGGTGCAGTTCCGCGGTTCGCCGGTAGATGGCGCGACGAGCCCGTGTTCTGCACGGATTAGCGGGGTCGTACAACCGCTGCAGCCTGAAGGTTTTATTTGCGACATAAAATTATATAAAAACCATGAGATGGCATTCAAAGGAAAGACGGTCGACTCAAAGGTAAGACTGTGGGCCATTTATCTTGCCGGTCTCGGTATGATAAGGCTGACGTGAAAGTGTATTTGTGGTAACGGACTCAGCTACACGAATGAGGACAATAGTTTTACACGGCGTATGATGAGTCACAATTGGTCTTAAGCAAAAGTGCATGTATAGAGGCTGTACATAGTGTACATCAGTCCCTGCAGCATATAAAATATGTGGTAGGATCGCATGCTCAGCTCCAGGTCGGTCTTAGTGTTGCATGTTTGCGGGTACACCATGTTGCCAGGTGGACGCGTCACACACTTGTTTTGAGATGTTCTCGCCGTCTCTGTATCTATTCCACAGACCGTGCTTTCCAACCTGCTGCTGTGTCTGCTCATATTTTACTGTCTTTTCTACATGATTGGAAGCGTATGTTTCGGTGCCTTCAGGTGAGAGAAGCCTTCACACGCATGCGCACAAGCACCAAACGCACACAAAGTAGCAGATCTCCGTAAATCAGCATCACCGTCATCATCATCATCATCTTCTTCCTCCCTAAGCCGCTGATGCTGTTTTTATTAAACGAAAGAAGATCAAATTATTTAAGCTTTCAATACAGTTTCAACACACAACTGGCTTCTGCAGTAACGCTCAACACATTCACACCTTTAAAACTCACAGAAATATAAATTGTTGCCTAGCAGTGGTCACAAAAACAAAACAGCTTGCAACCAACAGCCTGACTTGAGTTTCAGTTTTGTAATGTGCTTAGATTGATCACACCCTTTAAATCCATAACCAGGAATTCTTTTTTCCTGGTACACAGGTAAGACAAGATCTGCTCCATAATTACACTTAAAGGCACATTATCCACCTACATTGCACTCTTGTCCCTAGAAAAGGTCTCCACAGCCTTTGTCTAATACTGCTCAAGTAGGAATGTCATACTAATTTTTCACATGAGAAATGAGCTCCTTTTTGGCTAAAGGAAGCCCTTTACTACAAATTAGGATGAGGTGTATGCTTAATGATCTTCAGAAAAAATTCTATCAATTTGTGCGATCAGTGCTTAATTTCATATGCAAAAAAAACAACACACACAGGATTTGTATGGCATAAAAAGACACAAAATCATCCTCATAGAGATGTACACATATTCAGACATACACACACTATGTATTTTTGTCTATATAATAATTTCATTTTTTATCCGGTGTCCATTTTTTGTAAGGTTGTTATCTTGATGTTAACCAGTGTAGTTTTGTGTATCTCTTTGCCATTTTAAAAAATAAATATTTCCAATAAAACCTTTTCAAATTCTAGGTTAGATCATTTTGACGGACTGATTCCATTTGACTTTAAGACCGAGCCTGCTGAATCTAACTCCAAATACCTGGGTGAGAGTGTGCAGTACCTACCTGCCTAAACACACTGGACATGACTACCTTGGTGTTTAAACCTCTGTCCACTAATGTGCTTTTTTCCCTGTGATGGTCTTTGTTAGTCAACCTCCTGTCCTTGGAGCTCACCTACTTTTGTAGCGGTATTTTGTTTGCCGCTGTGGTGAGGAGGCGGGTGTGGGATTACGCCCTCACTGTCACTCTACTGCATGTTCTTATAACCAGCCTAGGTGAGCATGTGCTACCCGTAGACTCACACATCTGTTTGCTAGTTTCAGATATGTTTCTTGATTCAGTGTTTCTATATTTGTAGTGATGTTGGAGTTTCCCATGGTGTGGCAGTGGTGGCTTGCCTTAGGTATGACGCACAACTGCCAACTTGTCTGTTGCATTAAAATTCACACTTGTTACATTAGTGTTTTTTTTTTCTCCATAGGCAGTGGGTTGTTCCTGATGATCTGCAATGGTCAGCTGATCGCTTACTTCACCTGCCAGAGTGAGCAGAGCTACGCCTCCTTCAGCATTTACTGACAGCCTCTCTTATGTATAAGCCAAGCTGTCTAATGCAGTCTTGTGGAGTGGGGTAGAAAGGAACAGACCACGGGCTCTCCTTCCAGAGACAAGCATCCCATTTGTCACAGTGAAGGATTTTTGTTTGTTTGTCACAAAAAAAAGACACCTCACTGTTCCTTTTCCATCACAAATAATTCCAAAGCGGAGGCTATCCTATGTATTAGGAATCTGGAGACTGCTGTCAACTTGTTTTTATGGAAATGCCACAACATTTACTTTGTACTTTGCTTGTAATGCACAATACCTCTGCCATTATGCAGTATTTAAAATCCCCCTGTGATGTATTTTCAATGCCTTTATAAGATGTAGAATGTATAAGCTGAATGAGACTGCAAAGCATCATGTATTTTTTTGTTTATTTAAAACATAAAAATGTTATAGTGTAAAACAATAAAAAAAAATACCACAGAAGGACTGTTTCTTGTTCCATATCCAAATACATTACCTGTGAAATATTTTCCATCCCTTCCATATTGTAAACTGGCCATTTAAAACAATAGTGTTCATGTAATAAATAACTTCAAAATACTTCTTTATAAAATAAATAGCATATAACATTTCCTCAAATGAACACACACTGATTTGTAGAGTTTCAGTGTTTAGTTTTATCCTTAAAAATAGACTCTAATTGAATCATTTATGACATAAAAATAAATATTTGAACAGTCGTGCTCCCAGAGGATTTGACAGTATTATGAAACTGGCTATGCAGCTACGTACTCCACTGGGTTCATGTAGGAAAAGCCCAGGAAGGCTTCGCTCGCTCCGCCGGCGTGGCTCCTCTCAGTCACGCCTACAGAGGCAGGAACAGGTAGTTGTGTGAATTCAGGGTCAATGTAATGGACATCACATGGGCCAGTCTGAGGAGAGACACGGTCATGAGGACTTGGAAGAAAATGCAATGATTCATAAATGGCCTAAATCGTACTCACCACTTTTGGGACGAATGGAGGTTTGACTTTCCTTGCGAGAAGGTCATCCCAGTTGATGGATGCAAAGAAAGGATGTTCCTGCAGTTCCATCTAAAAAAAAAAACAAAAACACTTGTTAAATTACCCCCTTTGTGGTTTCTATGTGTCAGGGTTCTATCACTGTCATGTGCACTAACAATGTCCAGGCTCCCTCCTAAACGCTTGTTGACGTCCCGCTCCAACAATCCCTCCAACAGTGAGCACGCCGCCTGGGACACCCCGCTACGCAACTGCAACGGAGCGTAAAGGATCTTCTCAAACATTTCTTCTTTGTTTCGACTGTAAAATGGAGGCTGTATTGGACAAATGAGAAAAAGTCATTTCTTTTATTATAGAAGTAAAGAAGGACATGAGACAAGGACATGAAAACAAACAAACAATCAAACCCAAGCCACCTCAGCCTACGTGGTGCACGTTCTACCAGGGCGGGGGGCGCCAGGAGAAGTCATTTCTGCTCAGAAATATATGTAGATTTAACAAACAATTGCAGGATAGATGGTGGATTCTCTCAAAGCTTTACTCACCAGTCCGTACAGCATCTCAAAAAGCACACTACCGAGGCCCCACCAGTCCACAGCTGGACTGTACGGTTGGCCCTGGAGCACTTCTGGAGCCAGATACTCAGGGGTCCCACAGAACGTGTGCATGATCCCACCTATGGCCACACCTTCTTTACAAAGTCCAAAGTCAGTCAGCATCACATGACCGTCACTGTCCAGTAGGATGTTTTCTGGTTTGAGGTCTCTACAAAAAACAGAAATGTTATTTAAATGAGCTGAACTCATATAGTGCTTTTACACAGATTTATGGTGCGCAAGGGTGCTTTACACTGCCTCACATCCACCGTTAGACACACACAAGTTGGCGGCTGCTGCCAAGCAAGGCAATTTAGGGTTCAGTGTCTTGCACCAGGACACTTTGACACATGGGCAGTCGGTGCCAGGAATTGAACTGCTGACTTTTCAGCCATTGGATAATCCACTCTACCACTCTACTGAGCCACACCGCACACCAACCACCACAGCCGACCAAGTAGTTACATAGTTTAAGATGCATAAACTCTATGAATTCTGCTAATGCAGGTTGGTCCTCAAGGACCAATGTCCTGCATGTTTTTGGATATTTCCCTGTTCCACCTCCTGGATGTTATTTACTGTATGTCACTATGCTTCTCCAGAGCTTGGTGATGAGCTGATTAATAATTGAACCAGGTGTAATGGAAGAGGGAAACATCTAAAACATGCAGGACACCAGTCCTGGATGACCAGGCTTGAAAACCCCTGATACAAAACATGCAGGACAACAGCCTTCGAGGACCAGAGTGGGACACCCCTGTGCTTATTTGTGTATGTTTACCTGTAGACGATGTTAAGGGAGTGAAGGTAGCCCAGCGCCATGGCCATCTCCGCGGCGTAAAAAGAAGATCTTGACTCTGGGAATGAACCCTCTCTCTGAAGGTGGTAGAAAAGCTGCGGAAAACCAAATCAAGTGGTCACATGTTTCAGAAACCAACGCGGTCATTGAGGGGACTGGTTTATACCGGCGGAGCCAGGGTTACAGTTACAACTATGACTGACAGGTAAACAATCTGCTGGTCTCAGACTGGGAGTCGGGACTGGGAATAGGAGTCAAGTAAAAGTTCAAGATTTACGCAGTCATATCACCGACTGAAACCGTGACAGGGGTTAAATGTGTTATGGGTTGTTTTTCTACACACATACCTCTCCTCCGTTGACGAAATCCAATACGAAGTAAAGAGTGTTTGGTGTCTGGAAAGAGAAATGGAGTCCCACCAGGAATGGATGCTGCAGCCCCTTGACCAGTACACTCCTCTCGGCCATCACGTGCCTCTGCTGCAGGGACGCACACAAGTAGGTCAATAGAGTCTTATAGTTTTCTTCTTTTAATTTAGTCTTTCAGTGTAGTTTGTGACATCAGTGTTTTTAGTAGAAATTACTCCTTTAAGTTTTTATTTAGTTTGAGTGGGGTTTACAGT
The DNA here is from genome assembly GCA_029814585.1 of Gymnapogon annona. Taxonomy (NCBI): domain Eukaryota; kingdom Metazoa; phylum Chordata; class Actinopteri; order Kurtiformes; family Apogonidae; genus Gymnapogon; species Gymnapogon annona. The sequence goes on along the minus strand of JAPTHA010109778.1, from coordinate 1,616 downwards.
TTTTTTTAGGTATAATGTGTAAATCTATGATTGATGAGAGACTGCACAATGTAAGGTTTGATTAAACACTGCACGTGTTGGACAAATTAGTGTGGGGAATGTGTGGGAACAAAAACAAAGCTAATTCTATCTACAATTCTATGGGTTTTTTTTTAATGTTGCATTTGATGTTTTTTGACAGAGCGATAAATAGATATATTATATTGTACCTCCTTCCTTTTAACAATCATTTGTTTCTGGAGGATCTTCACAGCATAGTAGCCTCCATGTTTTCTATGTCTCGCCAGTAATACCTGTAAAGACATCACCTCTGGCAGTTAAGGTCCTGAAAAAGCACTATTAAAAACCAACAACTTACAAGGGTAGAAAGTACCCACCTTTCCAAAACTTCCTTTGCCGATAACTTTGAGGTAGTCAAAATCTGAGGGTTTCATTCTGGGTAATCAAGAAAATGGACAAACACATTTTTAGGCAGCTACTGGCTTGCTGCACACCATATATTAATGCTTTTTAAATGACTTAAATGGCATAAAGTTGTCACGCGATAATGAGGTGACATTTAATTCAGTATATTTTTGCTTCTTTTTTAAATTGCTGCCGCTCATTCTCAGCTCCATAATTGCAGATTTTATTCTAAATTGTCTCCAGACACACTGTTGGAACAACAAATAGTTGCTGGAAGGCAATGAAGCAAAAGGCAGAGCTCTGGCTGTTCAATACTCTGGGACATCAGGAAAGACTTACTGAGATGTTTCGGCCTTCGCTGAGCTCTGAGGAAAAAAAACGATAGAGGGGGATAGGATATTCAGGAGGTCAGATTCAGTTTCATCTCCTGTCAACAGTCAGCACATCTTTTAAAAAACCTCCCTGATGAGGTCTGCTCACCATGCTACACTTCTCCTCTCTTCGGAGTCTGCTCTGTCGTCGTAGGATCTTTTGAGTGTCCGGACTTCAGACAGGAGGACAGTAAAAGTACATTGAGTTTAGAGGTTTGAATGAGGTCCACTCCAAGGAAATAACAAAGCCATGCACAGAACATACGATACATTTGTACTAACTTACTGTTGGCAAAGTTTCTGACTAGAAACCATCTTGTGAACGAAGTCACTGAAGCCTCCTTTTTTCCCTTTGAGCAGAGCTGAAGACAGACAGGACGGGGGGAGGGGGGTGTTAGAATACTTACATAAGAGCACAGCAGCTGTATTTACTTATTAAACGTCATCATGAGGATTTGAAACCATTTCAAAATGACTTCTGGCTCCAAACGTGTAAATAGAGCAAGACATTGATGGATCTTTTAGATTTAATCAATGTCTTTAGAGGTGTAGATTGTAGACTACAGCCCATAAAGTTTATATAAAATACCTTTACCACTTCTTGTGAAATGATTGTGACAATGTGAATGTGATTTGCTCTTAGTGCAACATGGGAGTCAGTGTGTAATCATTACATCTGATTAAAGGTGATTAATGGCGTTACAAAAATAGGAATAAATAGAGGAACGTGACTGATATCGCAAGTATTACACCTTTTTGGATAACGTAATAATAATAATAATAATAATAATAATAATAATAATAATAATAATAATAATAATAATAATAATAATAATAATA
>JAPTHA010105742.1:0-11057 GCA_029814585.1 Gymnapogon annona | reverse complement strand
TTTGTTCATTTCTGCCATATAGAAAAGAGAAATACTTGGACCTGGTTCTTAACTGATTACACTTTCCTTGGTTGAAATTACATATAGTATGAACACCTTTAGGTTAATTTGAACCAACGCACTTAGAGGACAGGCAGACCCCCAGAGGTCCATTTAAAATTAATGTACTGAATTTGTCAAAGCTCAATTAGAACTTTATGAAAACATGTCTTGTTTCTAGGAAATCATCTTTTTGGGTTAATATATATTTACTCTTCAGAGTAGCAGAGAATTTTCATCCACTATAGTCTTTTCTTTTTATGTGGCTGCACAAAAACACCTACTCTACTTTAGGCAGTCGGCTGGAAAGAGAATACAATATCAAGTTGTGTTTTGCCCGCATCATTTCCTAGGAATACTGTGTGCATTTGTTTTGCAGTAAACCACAAACACTAGTGGCACGGTGACACTGTTGTGTTTGTCATTTATCCAAATGTGAGAAGTCAGGTATCTAGGATAGTATCTCTACAAGGTGTGATATCAACTGTGATCTCCATTACAACACAGGAAAAAGTGTCTCCCTTTTTCTTTCTAAATGTGTTTCATCTTCCCTGCATCGTGTTCAGGTTCATGTACAGGGTGAAGGTTGGAGAGAACTTGTTTGCGGAGGCTTCAGCTCCAAGCAAGAAGGCAGCTCGCCAACTGGCAGCAGAGGAGGCAGTCAAAGAATTAATGGCTGAAGGAAGACTGCAACCCAACAAGGTAAGGAGAAGCACAGATTAAATGAAGGTGTTTATTTTGGATGAAAGGGAGCCTCTGCTCACATTTTTTAACCCAGCCGTTTCTCTTTTGTTTTCATCCCCATTTCCTTTCTCCTCCTTTTCAGCCCCAGTTGCCTCTGGGTTCCTTAAGTGACAGTGATGTTAGTAGTACTGGGACCACGTGCCCCTCTTTGCCCCCTCTGACTGTAGATGAGTTGAGAGCAGCCCACGAGGCTGGGGTGGGAGACCTCATCAACCACCTTAACAACAACGCGGTGTCTGGTCTTCTGGAGTACGCCAGAGCTCGGGGGTTTGCAGCCGAGATCCGACTGGTGGGCCAGTCTGGGCCTCCGCATGAGCCCAAGTATGTTGCACAAATACTGAGAAAAGATCATCTCTTTAAGAAGTGCGGGTGGGGAGGTGGGGGTGTCATTGTATGTTTGAAGAATATATTATATATCCTAAGAAAAAAAATAAGTGCTATATTCTTTATCTGTCAGATTACTTTTTAACTCCCTGGTCTTGCAACACTGCACCGCAGCAGGAAAGGGAAGTCAACATAAGAAGAGACACTTGCACTGGTTTATTGAAAATTTCCACTGACACTTCCTCAGTTTCCTTGTTTGTGACTTGATAGATAGATAACTTTATTGTCTGTTCCAGAGAAAAACAGAAATTTTTCTTTTGTCACGGCTTCCACAAAGTTCATTACTCACGTTATTCTTCAACAACATTCCCACATGTAAGACACAGAACCACAGATAAGAAAACAAGTAAAAACATAAGATGTCTAAAAACATGAAAAATACCCAAAACAAACAAACAAAAAAAACATCAAAAGCATTAAAAACACACATTAAAAACACTAAAAGCACAAAAAAAATACATTAAAAAACCCAGTGCATTTCATTTGATGTTATTAAGGCAGCTATTGCAGAGGGAATAAATGATTTTTTGTAAATGTTCTTCCTGGCCAGTGGGGTTCTGTAGCGTCTGCCTGGATCTCATGAATATAATATTACTCTTTTGTGATAATTTGGGATGACTGTTGTTTTGCATTTTGTGTTGCTGCTTTCGTAAGCACGTTGAAAGCAACATGCGGGGCAGAAACTGTTATATCTTTGCTGATTTCTTTTCCCTCTGTCCATTCCGCTCAGGTTCACCTATCAGGCTAAGCTTGGTGGACGCTGGTTCCCTCCAGTCTGTGCATCTAATAAGAAGCAAGGAAAACAAGAAGCGGCAGATGCTGCTCTACGGGTTCTGATTGGCGAGGCTGAGAGGGCAGCAAGAACTGGGGAGCTTATCCCAGCTGAGGTACTGACTAATCCACCATATCAAAATCAAAATAATCAAAGTTAAAACGCAGTGCTCTGGTTACAGGTCCTTGGACTAAAAAATTAATGTTCCTTTAAAAGTTCGAGCAAAACTGATTGGATGAGATGCAGGTTCCAACTGCTCAAGTTAACTTAAGAATCATCTATAATTGTCAACACCACTGTACTGGTTACTCACATAAGACCATGCATTTTAGTGATGGTGTATAATTGCTGGTGGTATGTTCATTGTATACTGCTGTCAAAACATTTGTAGTCTAAATGAACCTATGTCCAGAATTAATTAAACGGTTATTTTCTTTCTTGTCATCTATATTTTCCTCTCTGTAGCTTCCAGTGAGTGGCAGCACTTTGCACGACCAGATAGCGATGTTGAGTCACCAGCGTTTCAATTCCCTGACCACGCGCATTCAGCACAGCCTTCTGGGACGTAAGATTCTGGCCACCATCGTCATGAGGAGAGGAGAAGGCCTGGGGACGGTTGTCAGCCTGGGAACGGGTATGCACAAACCTTTAGCATTAACTCTGTTGGGCATTGTGGGTTTTGTAAAGAGACACACAAGAGTAACTCTGTAAAAGCAAAAGAGAATACATAGTTGCTGCATTATGCGATAAAGTGTTGGAGTGATTTTTTTTTTCCCGTATGCTCAAAGGCGTGCAGTGTCCGAAAGCTAAAACAGAAATAGGTCACTGCAGAACCATGAGGCGTTGAGTTGTTGTGTCCTTTGACATTGAATGTGTCTCTTGTGTTTTTCCATCAGGGAATCGCTGTGTTAAAGGGGAGGAGCTGAGCCTTAAAGGGGAGACTGTTAATGATTGCCATGCTGAAATCATCTCCAGAAGGGGATTTGTTCGGTAGAAATAAATCTGCTTTTTTATCAATGTTTCTCAGCCACTTCTAAAAATACATTGCTCTTCAGACCCAGTCTGCAGGACATTATAAGTCTAACTGGCTGTCTCCTCTCAGGTTTCTGTACAGTGAGCTGCTCAGGCACTATGAAGACACAGACAACAGTATATTTGAGCCTGCAGAGAACGACAAACTGCAAATCAAATCTGACATCACCTTTCACCTCTACATTAGGTAGGAGTATCAGATGTTTTCCGTCTCCTTGGTCATCTCTCCACCATGTTTCGGGTTCAGATCAATGCTGTCTCTCTTTCAAACTGAGTATCATTACGGTCATGTCAATAGCCTTACACTCTGCTTTCTCGTTTTCCTTTATTCATAGCACAGCCCCATGTGGAGACGGGGCTCTGTTCGATAAGTCGTGCAGCGAGACGGGAGATGAAGTGGAGGGCCACCAGCCACTGTTTGAGAATGCTAAGCAGGGAAAGCTACGCACCAAAGTGGAAAATGGTGACAGATGAGGCTCGTTTGCCTCTACAAATATTATCCATCAAGTCATTGCTAGGGGGCAGTGTTAGCAAGAAATGTGACCTTTATACTTGTGGGGTTTTTTTCCTGCCAGGTGAGGGCACCATCCCTGTGGAGTCGAGTGCCATTGTACCCACCTGGGATGGCATCCAGCATGGTGAAAGGCTGCGAACCATGAGCTGCAGTGATAAGATCTTGCGATGGAACGTATTGGGCCTGCAGGGGGCACTGCTCTCTCACTTCCTGCATCCCATTTACCTGAAGTCCATCACACTTGGTAAAGTCAAGCCTTCCGATTGTAATACAGTCAAAATAGATGGTGTGACAAATGGTGCTGAAATTCACCGTTGTTGTTCCCGCTCTCAGACTTATTTTTGATGTTTGTATCTGTTAGGTTATCTGTACAGCCACGGACACCTGACACGTGCGGTTTGTTGTCGACTTGGCAGAGACGGTGAAGCGTTCCTACAAAGTCTACCGTCTCCATTCAGGCTCAACCATCCAGAGGTAAGCAGAGCTATTCATTATTCAGTAACTTTATTCAGAAATGTGATGTCAGAAGTCTAAATCACAGTTGTATTTTTACGTACAGTAATTCATCTTTCAATTTTGAGTAGAATAAAAGCAGGGCACAATTTTCACATTTTAAGACAGTTTGAAGGCTCACGATCTCAGTGAAAACAGTTCAAACGTCCATTCCTAATTAACGCATACTGTGACGCTCCCCAACACGGTCACTAACACATGCATTATACAACATGTTATGCTTTATTTGGAATTGCTGATTCATATTGCCGGCTAAATTAGTCTGAACAGAATATGCCTTCTCTCTGTTACTCCATTTTTCTAACTCCACCTGGTTGGACGGTAGGTGGGCAGAGTGAGTGTGTATGATTCCACACGTCACACTGGCAAAACCAAGGAATCCAGCGTCAACTGGAGCTTTCCAGACCAGCACAGTGTAGAAGTGCTAGACGGGACCAAAGGCAAACTGGACGGGTAAGTCTCATAGAGTATATATACAAGTTGTTAGTGTTGCTCCTGGTAATAACACCTATTCACCAAACATAGTCCCACATTGTTGTCCTACAACAATCACTTGTTCAGTGTGATAGATAAGTATTTTATTGATACCAAAGTAAATTGTGCGAGATGTGATATTTTGCCTCTTGTATTTTCAATCAGTTAAGGTGAAAAATTATGTGAAAAATCCAGACTTAAAACACCTGTGTGAATTGATTGATTGAATTAATCAGTTAATTAAGTACATAATTGTAAAGGATGTCACGCTGAATGAATGTCTTCCTCCAGGAACAAGCTTGCCGTGTCTCGTGTGTCCAAGTCCAACCTGTTCTGCCTCTTCCGGACCTTGTGCCAGCAGTGCGGCCGCAGCGACCTCCTCGCCATGCCTTCATATAACCAGGCCAAGATGTACGCCATGTCCTTCCAGCTTGCCAAGCAGCAGTTCTTTGAGGCACTTGTTGTCCACGGTTACGGAGCCTGGATTGGCAAACCACTGGAAGAAAAGAGCTTTGAGGCAGGTGAGGGAGCTGTGAACAATGGGGCAAATTTCCCCTCAGGCCACGGCAGCAATAGAAACGGAGGAGCAATGGAGGAGGCATAGAAGACTGTACGGTGAAGTCAATAACAAACAAGTATGGGGGTGAAAAGCACAAGGCAGGGGCATATCACAAAGGCAAGCGCCAAGAGATAAAAGGACAATCAGGCAACGTGTAGCCAGCAGCCAGAACTGTATCCTCTGATTAAAAATGGTTAAAGGCTTCAGAGAAGAGTGATAGCAAAGGACATAACAAGTGAGAGGAAGAGAAGAGCAGCAAGGAGATGAAGAGGGAAAGCCTCAAGGACGAGTGTCGTCACAGTAGAAGGAAGTCTTCTACAGAGATCCAAGGAGTATATTAAATAATCATAAAACTACACGAACATGGAAATCATTAATCACTGCAAACTGCTACAAAGCTGTATTTGTTTGGACAAATTTGTTTATTGCTATTAGCATCAATGGGATGTAATATCACCCTTGGGATTGTTAGATTACCCCAGAGTAGTGACAGATGAAAGGAAACACTAATAGAAAAGTGTGTTAGTTTCTAAAATAACCCCTCATTTGTCGTTTTGATGATGATGATGATGGTGGTGGTGGTGGTGGTGGAGACATGGGGCTGATATATCAGTCCATAATCACCCATAGTTTGGTTGTCTCACATCTGGTGAATGTAAAAACCAGAGTTTATCATTCACATAATTTTCACACTCAAACCATCCCTCGACCCCTCATCCCCTCTGGATGGGGGGCAGCATTGCCAATGTAGATAACACTCCTGTTTTCCTTTCATTTCTCACCCATATGTAGGAAAAAAAACTATAGGTTTCATTCATTGGAATTGCATTACAACTAATTGGGACTGTTCAGTTATTGGACGAGCTGACAATGGCCACTAATGATCATTTAACATAATACAACCTGTTATCGTTGTATTCAAACCCTCTGTCGGGGAATTTTTTCTTAGCTCCTTGTTCTACTGTGGAAAATACATGACGCATGTAGAAGTGATGGCAGGTAAAACCCACACGACACTCGCAGCGGTAACATTTGTGAGAATTGGACTCACACTAGTTAGACATGAGAAATGAGCCTGGAAAATAGTTGTTGCTCAGTATCATCTTAGCTAGTTCTGTACATAGAAGGCTTCCGCTGCACACGAGGCATCCTTGCCATGTCCCCCTCCAGATCAACGACAAAGCAAACATTCACCTCCTGTACAGACGCTGCAGTTTTTTGATTTCTCTGAGTTAAAACAGATGTAAAGTTTAAGGTTGATGTCCATCTCATCCTCGTTTTGTTGCCACGGTTGCCAGTATAGACGAGCGTGTCCTTTGATCAGTTCCACGTTTCCTGTGCCGACTTCCTGTTAAGATCTCCAAGAACTATAGTATTTGTTCGGAATCTCTGTTCTTTGTGTTTTGTCTTTTTTATATTCCATTGTTATTTTATCCAGTTCGTCGACACCTGGCCACGCCACTAAAGTCCAGGGAAGTCTTAAATGTCCTGCCTGCAGCGCGTCTGCGTATTGTTTTATACATCTTCTAATCACACATGTGGTGAAAAAGGCTTTCAGTTTCTCTCACGTGGCCAGGTCTCGATGGACCACAAGACAAAACAATTTTGTCTAAAGAAATGTTAGATGTTTCTTTGGTTACAGTTAGGTGGCTTATACAATATATACATCGAAAATATACACATGCATGAACACACACGTACAGTCAGGTCTACAAGGCTGAGTTCAGGCATCACTGCCACTGTGTTACTGTAATACATCCAGAAAAGGATTTAATTCATTTTTAAATAACTTGCCAAGCATAATAAGGATATTATGGTTTAGTTTATGACTTTTTAAAAAATGTAGTATCCCATATAAAGTCTGGATTAATTTGTCACTCTTATACAATTGTTAAAGACAAACAGTAAATCACTCATGTTTAAAAAAGTCTTGAAGTGTTTCAAAATTCAAGCAGCTCAAAACAAGTGTAATGCGTGAGTGTTAAATGCATTAAATCCATTCATCTCTCTGTTGGGAACTCAGACTTTTAGACTCCATTGTGCGTCAATGGATCATGTATGCTAATGTCTGTGTGTATGTCTAGGTGTAGGTTTAATGTCTATATTTTGTAAATCACCTACAGTTATTCCCGAATATTTGTTGTTTTAATTAAAACTTTAATGAAATGTGTAGTTATTTTTTACCAATGAAATTTAAAACAAAAGAATACAAAAAGTAGCATTGTTTCAGTGAATTCATGTTTGTGATTTTTTTCTTGTCTGAGTCCTCTATTATCTTCTGTTCATTCTTGAAACAAAACACAACCATCCATTTAGGAAAAAAAACATCTAAAGTGAGTAGAAAATATAGATTGTATACAGAAGGCGTCTTTTCCTTGAGGTTGTTTTTGGGGTTCCCGATAGCGCTGGAGCCTCGTGCAGTGCTCTAACAGAGCAGCAGATGGAAACATGCACACACACCTCAGGGCCAACGGCAGCGTGCGTGTGTGCACGCATGTGAAAAAGGCAACATGAGATCAGCCCCAGGTGATCTGCGATTCACATCAGACGCAGAACCAAATCTACATGTGCGTTTTGCTCCTCGTGCCTCGGTGCGGAACTGACGTGGACAATCACAGGCTTAGAATTAAAAGACATTAATTACACACCTGCCATTCGAGGCTTTGATTTGTATCTCCATTTCCACGTCTGGAGTGAGGATATTTGATTTCACTGTTGCATATTCAATAGATGAGTCGACTGAGGATTGTGAGAGATTCCAAATCTTCCTGTTGGCGTCAGTGAGCGGTACCTGTTCCAGGGATATCTGTGTTTCAGAACATTATGTTTTGTCCATCTATAAGAGTTATTCAGTTTGACTTCTACTTTTAAAATAGTTTGATTTCACATGCATATAGTAGTGTTTGAACCTCCAGCTCAGCAGTAATTGTTTCTGTCAGCGGACAGGAGGCAGTGTTGCCATCTAATCAGTGGAGTGCTTCATAATTTCATTGTTACTCCCCCCAAGCAGTCCGCTTTATTAAAAGGTGAGTAACGTGGAGATGCTTCCAACGAGGGAAAAAACACATCACTAATGTGTGTGTGTGTGTGTGTATATATATGCAGTAATCATGCCCTGCTGGTACAATATACTTGCTCCTGATTACACTGAAAAGGTGAAAATGAATAATTGCTTAGAATCCACATTGATTGAACTGTGTATGCACACACACACACACACATATTGGCCACATGGTATTAATACGATAGCCTGTGTGAATGAGTGAAAACTTGTTGGTAAGGTGGGGGTTCCTAATGAAACGAGCAAAGTGCGATGGAGACATGGACGGATGACAGCAAAGGGACTGCGAGGAGTGAAATATTAGTCCAGACCGAGGGGCTTAAAGAAGTCAATCAATGCTCTCCAGTGGAAATAAATGAGAGGAGGGAAGAAGGGAATTCTCCGAGGCTGGACCAGAAGAGAGATGTCTTAGAAGCTGAAGTACAAACACGATCAAGACGACCTGAGGAGCTCCGAATAAATATATAATGGAGCCAGAATAACGGAGCCTCGGGACTGTGTTGTGTATCCAGTCCTACTGTAGTATGTTGGTACTTATAGGGAGCAAATAGCAGCATGTGAAGTAAACAATTCACAGTAGTGGTGGTGGTTAAAAACAGTGATGGTCAAGTGTAAAGGCCTAGAACCAAATAAAATACAGTCCACCATTTACTGCAGTGTCAAGTTGAGTTTTGTGGCCCATGACAGTGGTAGTCAAATAATTATTGTTCAGACTTAAGCATCTTGATATTGCCATATCTTTCAATGACAGACAACATCATTAATAAGAAGCAAAAATTTTTGAGATTGGGCCTCGTCCATCATATAAATACAATAATGCACAGCACACAAACATGTTTTTATGACTATTGACTGTTTTACTGAACAGGTCACACTTCAAAATGAGATCCCGATGTCTTTTTCCTGTAGGTTAAATAATGTTAAGACTCGTGGAGAAGAGAACCAATTAACATAAATTTCTACCATTATACAGACAGTTCAAATAAAATTTAAGGAATCAATGTATAATCTTATACAAAATATTCAGTGACTGGAGTCCATCTTTTCAAAAAGGTAGCCATTTTTAGTTGTAACTGAGCAAACGTATTCTATTGTGTAAACATTATTTTACTTTCTGCAACCAGTGGGTTATTACAGGAGGTTCAAGCTTCAGCCAGTTAATAGTCCGTTTTCTCGCAGTCGTCAGCAAAACATGGAATATACAGCGTTGTTCCGTAGGAAACGAGTGATTAGGAAGCGCTTCTCATAAAAACCACGGAGGGTCCATGGGCAGGTCTCTCCACACAATGTTTTTCAATTCTTCCTTGATGTTTATGCCTAATTATCTATTTTTGGGGCCATCAACAAAATACACCTCTGGAAAAAAAATTTAGAGACCACTGTGTTTTTTTGTTTTTTAACTTGAAATCAGCATCTACATGTACGACAGCCATTCCATCCTAGCGTCTGTTGAATTCATTTGTTTTAAAATGAATATGATCTTTTTTTCATTGCATTATTGGAGGTCTGAAAAACATTGCATTTTTTTTTGTTACTTTGACCATATGTCATTTTCTGCAAATAAACCTTCTAAATCACAATTTTATTTTGGAATTTGGGCGAAATCAGCATGGTCACCCACCGTCCCACAGTTCCTCCAGCACTTCTATGGTCAGGGCTGAGTTTAGTCTTCAATGGGGTCCTAAAGAACCTTATCACGACCATCCAGTCAAACTCTTCCCAGTATTAGACTCCAATCCCTGTATGACGTTTGGATCATCTGTCCTCCATCAGTCTGCATCTATTACAGTATTCATCTCCACTTCCCAATACTTCCACCTGTTTGAGGCGCTGCTACGGAGGTTTTTGCTTCATCTGGCCATCCCAAGGGCCGAGGAAGATCCACTCTGCTAATAGCACTTCATCTCTGAAACATAGTTTTATGTTATTTGTATGAACTTTGCATAGATTCATATTTTGTGATAACAGACTTAGACTTCGACTTCCTTTATTTGTCATTATACAGACACACACAATGAATCCGGTAACGAAATGTCATAGATTAGCAACTGAAAACGCAAGTAAATATGGAGAATACAAAAGTGCAAAATTGCTGGAGTAAAACCAAAGCCATGAGTGTCTGCAGTGCAAAGGTGACCGCACATACAGTCAATATAAATAAGAAATAAAATGAACAGTGCAATATTGCACACAATGTAAACAGTACTATAAATAGTGGGAAACAATGTTACCCACTCGGCATCCACTGTAACCTGGTTGTCCTAGAAAGGGCATCCCCCCCTCCTGTGACCTCAAGATTTCTTTTCCCCCCAGTTGGGGTTTTGAGTTTTTCCTTGTCAGGGTGGGGGGTTTAGATCAGGGGATGTCGTCAATTATTATTGTCTGTGGTCTTGAAAAGCCCTTGATCACCCTTTGAAACCTTTGGGTGATTAAGGGCTATACAAATAAACTAGACTAGTTGTTTTGATCAGAAATGTTCTGGTCTTTTGAGCATTTTGCTACACTAGTTCCCTGTCATAAAGCACATCACACGTGTCCAGCACCAGATGTCGTCATTTCATTGCTGTTCTTCTTTTGGGGATGACATGTGACCAATCTGACTTTTCTGAAGGTTAATCTTTTCACGGCTCGGTTCAAAGGGGTAGATGTGTTCAGCGTGAGGGCATCACAGGCACAAATGTAAAAGTCAACATTTTTACGAAGGACTCTGACTGTCAAGACTTCACACATTGGGGCTCGTACATTCTGTCTGTTCTCAGTGATTTGTTCTTGTTTCTTCTGATACTTTGAGAAACAGCCGAACATTTCCAACTCAAGGTTAACTTGCTATACACGTGATCTGGGGTTAAGTTGATATATGGGTGACAGTTCCTAAAAGCTGCACTAGTAGACAAATATCTTCATTACCATGGCAACTGAGCAATCTCATTGTTCAACTCCAAGCAATGGATTTTTTTGAACAACT
>JAPTHA010104915.1:0-20113 GCA_029814585.1 Gymnapogon annona | reverse complement strand
TATATAGGCCTTCATTCACTCTAGTGTGAGTGAATGAAGGTCTGTGCTTTACGTAGAGTCTACATCCATGACAGTCCATCTGGATCAATTAATCTATTCCAGGTCACGGATACATTGGTTTCCTCATCATGCACGTCCAATCCATCCATGCATGAGTGAGAAAATGAGTGTGTTCAGTGCACAGCTCAGTAATTAAAGGGGTCAGAACATGACAACACATTTCTTTCTACCTTCCCCCCGTGTTGCAGCATTTTCACAACATCGAACACGGCAACATGAATCTAAAACACGGGACAAACTCTCCCACCGACAGTGTGAAAGGAGTCAATCTATTTATATTGTGTTTACCAAGGTTTAAAAAAATGGATATGGAGGTTGATATTTAGTGGCGGACAAAAATTTAAAGAGAGGAGAGGTGATGTTGCGTTGGAGGATGAGCTTCCTGATGAAATATTTGAAGGTCTGACACATCCTGATGAAATATTACTTCAATTTATTTATGTTCAGACCTGTACAGAGGTTTTATTTATGTGATTTGTTGTCAGAAAATGGAGTATAACACAACTGTTCTTTGGAATTTCCCTGCAACCTTCAATGTCAAAATATGTCATGGTTTAATACAAAACTTCTGCCTTCTTTTTTTTGTAAATACACAGTGTTGATGATGTTTGGGAGCAAAAATTACAGTGTTTTCTGTGTAAAGGGATGTTTAAGAGCTACAGAATCTAAAAGGTCAAAGGTTTAATGCACTGTCTCAACCAATTAGGTCTTAAATCTAGATTCTTGTTCTTGCGGATCATTTTGCTTTGAAACATTAGCGACAATGAATCCATGAATCAAATGATGCACTAGTGACTACGGTAAATGTCACAACACTGAACAGACATGAAAAAATATAGTATTACAACTATATATTATATTATGACCTTTTCGTTTTAAGAACCCAAGAATATATATATATATATTTTTTTTTTTTCCTCCTTAGTCTCTCAATACATTTTCACATTCTGCTCTACATATATTTAAGATTTACACAAAAAAAGACAATGAAGAATACATACTGTAATAAATACGACAAAGTAAGGTGTCTTATTTACAGCACAAGTAAAAAACAAACACAACAAAACACTCTAGTAGAATACTCCAAAACAGCACCATCACTGTACAGTTCATGTACAATTATCGACAAGAATTCACCACAAAAACACAGCTAAAATGATATTAAAAGCAATTAAAATCATACATGGCGCTCTTACCGACTGCACTCTGCTCCTTTCTGCTCCACCCACTTGCACCCCTCCCCTTCAGCCAATGCAGGCCTCAACTATATTGTGACAGTGAAGGCAAAACTGTAATGCCGGGGTCACAATCATCCCAAAAAGGTTAATTTCCTGCAAGCGTAACTTGATGGTTAAAAAAGGGACATTTCTTACAAACATGCTCTGATATTATCTAGTATTTTATATAAAGGGAAATCTCACACTAAACAAAAAAAAACTACAAAAAACATGAGAAAATAGCACAAATAAAACAGTGAAAGTGGTTATAATAAAACAAAACAACGAGATATCAGCAGCAGAGAATAAATTAGAAGTGTTTTCTTTATGTAAAAATTCACAGGCTCAGAAATATGGCCAAGTCTTCAAAAGCTCCTATACAGACCAGGCTGCTCTGGAACATCAGCTGGAGGAACTCAGAGAATAAGGTCCTTTTTGATTCATTTAATTCATTCTTTCTTCTTTTTTTAATCTATATTCAAAGTCAGGGTGGAGGAGACAGAAGAGACAGAAAATCAAACCTGAATAAACACAAGAAAAAAACCTCGAGATGAGCATATTCACAATGTTTCAACAGGAACATGTGAGGAACATTAATGGTACCCAAAAACTTTACATTACCTTTACCACAGCAATGTATGACCTGCAATTTTTCCTACAGTGACTGAAACTCATCTTTAATGACTCAATTCGAAAAACAAAAGACATGTCTGTGACCTCTCTTACAGTTTCAGCATCTTAAAGGTTTTTCATTATTCATTCATTTTCTTTAAAATATCATCAACAGCGATCGACTGAAACAAATGGTGTGAAAACAAAAGGGTGATGCTGAATAGCTGGTTAAAAAAAATTTATCGTGACAATTTTTTTAAGCTCGCTTTTCATTTGATAACTCAAAGTATACTGTATAGCGCTTTTTATTTGTAATCTATATTCGGGGTCAGAGTAGGAGAGACAAGAAAGAGAGGAAATCAAAAACAGAAAGATCTGCTGTGGCTTCAAAACAATCATATTAACGGCTTTGAAAAGCACCATGGGAGGAATACTAAACCCTGACTTCACACACACCCTTCCATCCTGCGTTCCTTCTCTGTAAATACAGTGCTGTTGGAGATCACGTCATCGGTAACGAGACTGAAACGTGAGGCGCATTACTCAAATGTATCTCCAGCCATAATTCTTCAAACTAAGTTCCTACTTGTTTCCATTATACATCATTCTGCTTTGAGATGATGCAACAAAGGCTGATTCACGGACCTCAGAAGTGTATTCAGACAAGATAGTGAAGGCCAAGACTTATTTAACCCTCTGGTATCTGGTCTTTCTCATCTCCAAAAATATGTCATCTACACAGTGCCACATTATTGTGAAAATTATTTTGTTTGTTTTTAACTTTTTTCAAATTTGCCAACTTCATATATGTAAAAAAATAAATAAAAGCAAAATCACTATACTCCATACAAATCAGATTTTCATATTTGGATTTTTTCAGCCTGGAATGTCTTTTCTTCCTTTTATCTATTTTGTCTCAAGCTTTGAGTTAAATCCAAGAAATGAAACTACATATGCGCTCATCTTTGACAAACACAGAAAAAGCAACGAAACACAACATAAATGTCTCAACTCAATACGTCAATGTGTATTTCTCACTCATTTACTCGTTTGCAATGTGTTGATCCTAGTGGCTACGTCAGAGTTTTAAAAATTATGTGAAACACCGTGTCAAATGAACCGAGGATTTACATGAGTTTCTGTGCACAGGGCTCTTATCAGGTCTAATCAGCTCTTAATCATGCTACAAAATCAACCCACTTTCTCAATAAATAGTGAATTTGTCTGATTCAACTAACAGACACAGTCAGCTTTTCCATCTTGTACATGTGGCCTGTAGTTTTCCATTGTTGCCCATCGACGTTCTCCCATTCCTCTTCCAATAACGTCATTCTTACACAATTCATATTATTTTTAAAGGTCAAATACAATCACAAGCATTTAGAGAATGACAAAGCTGACTACCATCAAGGCATCATGCCTAAAATGAACATTTCCAGCTCATTAGAACTTCAATAACTAATCAACTGAGCATGAAACAAACCTTCAATTAAATATTCTGAACAACTGATCATCAGACCAGCCAGAAAAAAATCTAGATGGGAGCAATTTTATGGTCATTGATATCAAAGAGATGCAGCAATTTAGTGATTAATCAGTTCAGGTCCCAACTATTTCCATTTTAATTTTTTTATCACAATTTAAAAAGCTCAAATTCTCTAATCCTGTGGTTACATTACACAAGATTTTAGGAAAATATGTTGGGTTTCAACGTGAATACGAATATTCATAAACATTTCTTAGAACTAATCACCAATTAAAACATTTACTGTTGCATCTCCAATTACAGCTGACATAAAGACATACATTAAATTAAATAAGACATAAATTAAAACATTTATGACAGATCACACTCACTCATTTATTAATGAGGAGGTGAATTTGAGTTCCGGCCAATACTGTGCTAACACCGAGGAAGACGACACCAGAAACTGAAAATATACAACCTCCGTCTGCAGCTTCTCAAAGCTCGCTCTGAACTCAAATATAAATATAGAGATGAACGTGATACCTTTTCATTCCACAGTTGAAAAATGACTGGACTTTTGCGAGGACGGGTGTAGAGTCACATCTGAATGAACCTGAACGGTCACCGGTAACTACAGCTGTCTGCCATGTACTTAACAGCCAGATCTGTCTGAAAACACTGATGAGAGGTGTTCACCACTCCACAGAAGAGGGCACAAACAAACAAAAACCTGAATCAATACATAAGCAGTCATCAGCTATGAGTCAGACTGAGGTGTTACAGACTGATGGCAGTGAAGGATCTTATATAGCTCTCAGTCCTGCAGCTTAACGACACCAATCGCTCACTGCAACTGCTCTTCTGGTTTCACAAAATGCAAGGAAGAAAATTCCAACATGTTCTCCTCCTTATTCAAAGTGCATCTCCAAAAGTCCCCCCCAGCTCCTCTCCAGAAGAGATTAAACTATTTTGCATCTTTTTGCCTAATGGAGCTCCAACTGGGTCCAACCGATTAGTTAACCAAGTGCAGTGTTAACTGTCACAGGACCTGAACCTCCTCAGGAAAAAGAACAGACTCAGAACAAACTGGACCTATGTTCAGGGACAGGTTTTGCCAACATACAAGCCAACATACAGTATTTGTATTTCAGCACCACCTAAATGTCCACACCACATATGCTGTTGACTGGTTTAGATTTTCTGAAATGCACCACCATGTCTTTGGTCTTAGAGGTGATCAATAGGGGGTGATGTTTGTGACTCCAATCACAGAAAGCTTTAACCAGGTCTCCTGTCCTTCCCTGTCCATGTCATCAGAATAATTTTTCATGTGACAGGACTCACGGTTGTTCTTAAAGTCCACTGTGTATAATATGAAATGGAAGGGAGCAAATACAGTCCCCAGTGGAATGCCAATTGTCTCAGATACACAGTTCATCTCCTGAAGAGTTCCATCTCATGAACTGTCTTCCTGTTAGGCAATCTGTAATCTGGAAAACAAAGGATGGATCAACATGCATCCTTTGGAGCTTCTGTCTGAGTATACATGAATAATCCTCATGTAACCCCCAGAGTCATCAAAACGAGAGAAGGTTCCATGTAGCATCATCCTCCACTCCAACGTATTCCTGTGTCAACAACCAACTGCAGCTTCAATGTTTTACTGTTGGTTTACATGCACGCCCAACACACAAGTATTCAGGGTCAGAGCGGGCACGCTAACCTGCAGAAGAAGGAGGTTGAGAATCTTGAGACACCAGAATTATCTCCAGTGGGACGTGAAGGGGCTCAGAAGACAACCTGTCCTGAATCCTCAAGCGTGGCACTAACCTCAGGGGAATGAACCACTCCTCGCACCTTTCAACATTTTTCCACTTCTGCATGTTTGTGTTTTTCGGTCTACACTAGTATGTCAGCATTGAATCATCTGATGACTCTCATGTCACACCCACTCACGACAAAAAGCTCATTTCACTTTAAAGAATCATGTCAGGTTTGCCTTAAGGAAAACTTATATTCAACATTCTGCCGCTGACGGAGTAAACCAGCCGAGTGTGAGATGACTGCAGAGTTTGGAGTCTTCTGTCATCTCCAAGATATTTTCGACAGTCCCTGTGAAAGCACTGCACCAGATACAGAAAGAGGTCTCCAGACCTCAGGCCATGAGCCACACTCCACCCCCAAGATAAATTAATTACCATTAAGCATTTTAGATGGGCTTGTAGGATCCTGGTGTACATGCACAATTAAGAGATCTGATTAAATGTAGAATAACAAACCCATTGTAATTAGGTGGGAAAAGCTTCTGCTGAGCATACAAGCCCCGTTTCAGTTCCACGTCCATTCTGATGAAATAATTCCTCTAAGGGACGGGAAAATATTACAGCAGTATTTGGCTGCGCCTGCAGCTAAGGCCATAAACAGGGGGATTTCTATGATAGCTCCATCTGGACGAGCTGAAAGAGAGTCAGTGTGAGCGCTGAGCTTTCCACAGGGAGGGAATACTGATCTGCAATCAGTCTGATACAACCCGGTCGGATAGCTCAGTTGGTAAGGCACCGGGCTGGTGCATAGGGGCCTGGGTTTGATTCCCAGGGTGAGCATCCAGTGGGTTGTGTCAGGAAGGGCATCCGACATAAAAACTCCTGCCAAATCAAATATGCGAATTGGATTCCCTGCAGTGACCCCGGAAGGGGAAAAAGCCGAAAGAAATCATCATCAGTCAGTCTGATCATACGACTACATTGAGCACTCTGACAGTGGCTAATTGTCTACACTAAAATATGAATCACTTTTAATGTGTACTGCAGACAATACACTGATATAGTACATGAGTACTTAGATACTGGTGTAATGCAGAACCTGTATCACCATTATTCAATTAGTGGGAGCAAACCTCAGATTTTTCTCGTCCAATTTTCAGATGCATCAGCCCACTAGTCACCATTACCTTTAAATGTCAGCCTGCTTTCACAGAGTCACAACATTGTGAACCTTGACCCGACCAGTGGAAACAATCCCAGATCACAACAGTGACACCTGGTACTGTAGTGATGGGTAATCAAAACATCGCTCTGGAACAAGGTCAGTCGGGACTCATCAGACCACATGAGCTTTTTCCATTGAACAAATCCACTGATGGTCGTTGAAGACATGAGAACCCACTCATGGCATCAGTTCCAGGGTTAAAGAACTTGTTGCAGCTGAAACACATTGATCAGTGCCGTCACAATTCAATACCCTTTTGCTTTGTTAAATCCAGCTGGGGTTGTCTGATTGCATTTTAAAATGGCCTCCTTTATAAAATGAAGGTTCTGCAAAAACACAACACTCTACATGTGAGTGAAGAACACATCTGAAAACACACTTACGTATGACTAATCTACCATTTTTACCATATCTTTGTAGGAGAAGTGTCGATTTCTGATTCAATCAACTTCAAGATATGTGATTTTTTGAGTGTGTTTTAAAATTTTTGTTTTGCTACTGCAGAAAGATGCTGATCCCTTTCAGTTCCACAGTAGGAATGTAATAAACCACTCAGTGACACAGTGATAGACTTCACACAGCGCACTTGCCCTAAGTCATCACTTTCTAATCTTCTCACTGTTCTCTTCATGTCTTGGTAACCACAGCACCCTTTCGCCACCCAGAAGCCCTAATCTATGAAAAATCTACATACACACACACACACACACACACGTTCACATCCTCCTTCCGTCTCAGCCTGTAGTCAAAGCCGACCGGTTGAATTTGTAGTTACAAAAAAAAGAAAAAAAGAACACTCCACAAAACTGTCAATAATGAGCCTATAGTTCAGCCGGTTGGAAATAGCTTAGGGGGAAGGCAAAGCTGCAATACCTGCTGCTGAATCTCCAGTGGTTTTACTTAAAAGTAAATGTCTGACATTTGGGATAAAGTAGAAGATCTGACATTGAATAGACTGGCAATAATTCAGATGGTAAAGCACAAGAATGAATGGTCAGAGACATACATTACTGAGCTAAAGTCCATTAGAATTAGTCTCTTAGCAAAAGTTGTGGCAACATGAGAGGTCAATCAGTCCCTATATCAATATATGAGCTGACAGTACCTACACAACATTAAAAAAAAAAAAAAGAAGGAAATACAGCCATCATGAGTATTGCAGAAGCCATATGGGACAAAGAAAATCTAAAAGCAGAGTTAAGAAAGACTGGGATGTTCTGTATGAAGCTTGGTTTAATATAGCACCAAATTATTTATGAAAATTTCCACAGTCGGGTCAAGAGACTTTACTTCACAGTAAATACAAATATTAAATAATAACTTTTACCTATCAAAGACATTCATTTCGGTTTTGTAACTGTTTAAATATTGTGCAGATATTTCCTGTATTATCCATTTATGTCTCAGTAAACTCACAAAGAAAAATGCACCTTCATTAAACCCCAGCAAAACCAACAACGTGTTGTGGCCCAAGAAATTTACGCAGTGTACGTGTCTGCACAAATAAACTTTATCACAATGTAGTCATTAGTCATTTTAATAAGCCTGACAAATATAGAAAATTAAACAACTTGGATATTGGTAGGGCTGCAACTCATGAATATCTTCAGTATTAAATCTGTCTTCTGTCTATTACTTTTTTGCTAAATTGATCAGTTCTTCAATCATCCTTAAGGTCATTGTGTAATATCATCTAGTGGTGTGGCCGCAGGTTACTCCACTCAGCGCTCACCTCACCCTCCTCTATGGCGGCCACTAAAAAAACTCATTAGAGCCGATGTTGGTTTTGTTTGGTCCACATTTTGACATAGTAATGCAGGTTAAAAGCAATTTCAGACTAAACACAGATTTCGTACTCAACTTCACTGTGGAAATTTTGAAAATCTGATTTAATGTCCATATATATTCATGCAGGGGAAAAACTATTTGGGTGGTGTTTGATTCATGCATATCTGAGCATGTGGAAATAGACAAACCGGCCATGACCTGGACCAAACACCTATGAGGTGTAATGTTAGCAGACAGCAGTTCCATGATAAAAAAAAACCAAAAAACAATTCAAACCTCTATGACTCTTAACGAACTGATCTATTCTGACCTAAAATAAAACCAATGTCATACATTTGATGTGAAAACACCTTCCCCTCACTATTTTCAGTCCTTCAAGACGCGTCTCCGCCACTAAAGCTGTCACTCTCCTTCCAAGGTAAACATTTGTGATGAAAATTAAACTCAATATTGAAAATCCAGTGTTTCCTGTATAGATTTTCCATTTTTCCACCGAGTATTTTCACGTTGCAGTCGTTTGAAGTTCTGGCCAAAGGAAGAAGTGTGTTCTGGGCCACAAAAACACAGCAGTCGACTTCCTCTATTTACGACTCCTTCTATGACGTGACACTATGAAAATTACATAAGAGTACCCGCCACTTTCAATTGACGCATTATCCGTGCGCATCATAAGCTTTCTGCGTGTGTGTTCATGCCCTGTCGAACACTGAGGGTCAGGGTTACATGAACCGGAGGTAATGGCGTTCGACTGACGCTCAATCAAATGGGGTTGACTGATTAAGTCCCGTATAACATTCAAAACTCCATAAGTACTGCCATGATATACAATGTGATTTGATGATAGCAGCGTGTCTCATACAGTAACGTGATCTCAGGTGATTACACACCAACACTAGGTTTTCGTTTCATTAGTTGGATCTCCTCAATCCCGCATCCTGGTCTGTTGAAGTGAAAACAGCACCAAGTTGAAAACTCAGTGTTGACCCATAAACAGGGGTTTGTCCTGGTTTGTGTTGCTTTGAAAAAGAGTAACATTCTCTCTAAAGGAGAGCATCAGCTTAAGTGCTTCAGCAGAGCGTCATTATTCACCATCTGTGCATGAAGACAGCACACCGCTGGATCTACGCTGTGGGTGTTTCTGCCTCCAGAGATTTCAAGGATTGCAACAAGAGGAAAAGTTTCTTTCTTCTTTTTTGTTTTGGCAGTGTGTGTGTTCCTCTGAAAGTATTTCTCCTTTACGGGTCTGCTTCCTCTGATCTCTAAGAGGAAACTAGTGTAGGCGCTCCTGAGCCAGCGAAAGTGTGCAGCCCAGTGTAGCAACATGACACGCCACAACTACAAACCGAAATAGCACAGTCAAGGGAACTGCTCATTCAGAGCTGCTCAACAAGTCACCATATCTTCATCACAAACCACAGCCCGCCCCACACACACACACACACACACACACACACACCCACATACACATAAGAGACAACAGACAAAACACACACAAAATAAACAAATAAGTGAATCGCATTAGTCAGAGAGAATTGACCTCTGACCTCCTAAGTCCTACAAGCCCTGCTTGGGTATATAGAGCTGAAGCAATGTGGTGTGCTGGTACATTTTCCATGTAGTTTAGAACTGGTTCCTTATCTTCTAGAACATCCTACTTATTTTTTTCATCCAGTAGCTTATTTTCTCCAGGTTCACACAATTGTTGACTTCTTCAACCACATCTTGACTGGAATGGGGCAGGGTCTAATTTCCATTTTCTGTCAATACATTTCTTATTGATTGTCAACAGAATTTGTATCAGTTTCTTCACGTATGTTGACAGTTTGAATTTAGTTTGATTCACTAACTAGGTGACTCCATCTGTGGATCAGTCTATGCCTAGTATTAGAGGTGACTCCATCTCTGCACATATTACTTAACTGTTTTCAATGGTGATTCCTAGATCCCCTTCTCATTAGCTCTTGGTCTGTCTGTACCTGGTGTCACTAGTCGACATAAGGATTGTAATCACCCTTGAGATAGTTCTGAATAATGGTTGGTGAGCATGACGCAGGAGACGCATTGGAAGAAAGAGATAAAAGTCAGTTTCACACACTGTTTGTTCAGAAGTTATCAAACGCCTTACAGAGCGACTCTGTGCCGTTTGTTTCACTGCAGGCTTTTCAAACAAACTGGATCAAATCCTGAAGCCTGAGATGGAGTTGTGTGTAAGGACATCCCTGCACTTCACTTATCTGAAGGTCAGCTCCTCAGGCAGGAGTCCGACTGATAACTTACTGCTGTCGCCAACAGCGAAGGTGCCACAAAGCAGGAGATTTCTGTGTATTCAGGATATGAAGGTCAGGGAGAGACTCAGAGAAAGAGCCGCTCCATTATCTCAGTCCTTCAGCAGCCCCACCATTCATTTTCATGTTAATAAAATCCAGTCAACTGAATAAAGGGAGAGTCGAGTGGAGATGACTGTTTGTTCAGGCTATTGCAGATGTCTCCAAAACAGCAATTAGGAAACTCTTCTCCCCACAGAGCAGCTGGGCTCGTCTTGGCCGGTGGGAGGACACTGACACTCCAGTTTTTATGGTATTATGTTACAGATTGACTGATTATGTTACTGCTGAAATAAAACTTTTGCCTTTGGCGCCGCAGACAGAGACTGACGCAGTGACACGCAGACACATTTGGACGGAAATAGAGATCATCTTCCCGTATGTCTCAAAGGTAATTATATAGATACAGAGACATGTTTACATTCAAAATGTGTTACAAGTGGGTTGCTCCACCACCTCCACTTGTGTTCAAATGAAACCGAAAGAATTGGAGCTTTAAACTTCTCGTTCTAGATCATAAGACGACCGATTACTCGCCAGGCGCAAGTAGCTTGGATTAGCATTAGCCATCTTAGACCTGTACAAAGTTCAAAACCACCAACATTTTAATGACCAGCATTGGCGTTCCTCAAAGGCACAATTCCTTTTCATGCAACATGATTAACATCTGACACCATGTCTATGCATCCCTCAATAAAATCATTTCATGATGCAACAAATTCACCCAGTCACACAAATAGACATTTTTACATTGAGATAGTAACATCGAGGTCAGCGTCTTACTCAAGGACAGGGGTTGGGGGTCAGGGATTGAATCTGCTCCTGCTCTACAGACTGAGCACCAGTCACCCTCTGTGTAACATTTAGGTGAATCTAACTGCAGAAGTGGACAACAGTTTTCAGAATTACATTATTACTGCATAACAACCTGAAAAACAAGAGCTGTAGTGATTTAGCTGCAGAGGAAGTAGGTCCCTCCACAAAGTCTGTTTCCAAGTTTCACACGTGGTGATAGATATTATAAAATATGAGCACAGTCCCTCTCTTTTGTTATTTCATGCATCTTCTTGAAAAGGTTAGCATTTTGGCATTTTCTCCCGATCCAAAAAACACCTGAGATAATCTTTTATAATGTTAAAAAGAGTATATATCTCTGCCTTCTGGCTATAAATATGGACTTTTCCTTGAGGTATTCATCTCTGTCTGTACTTCAGTTGACGGTAAACAGGATGTAGTTTGTCTAAATATGCAGTAAAACCCGCAAATGGCAAAATGGCATGAAACCCTCTGTTTTTTCAAATCAAGGTTCAAGAATTCTTTGTTTACAGCTGCCTTTGATTAGTCTACCTGCACTGATACTGACCTTTGACCTGCACTGGCTATTAAGGCACAAAAAACATCCTTTTAAAATCCATTCAGAAACCAGTGGTGAGCCTGTGAAATGACACTATAGCTGAGCTGATATGGTCATGTTTGTTTCAAGGGGGAAAAAAATCAAAGTTTCTTCATTCTTTCATTTGTTCGCTCATTACTGTCACATGAAATAAATTCTTGTATTAAAAATGTGGTGGTTTGTCTCGTCGACACAATGGTCCTTCCACCATCACAGGATCATAAACTGAAACCACTTTAAATCTTTGTCAATAAATCCGAAAATTTCCAGTTTATTTTCCAAAATGTTGACATCAGTGAAGTTTAATATGCTATTGAATACGCCAAAGACAAATGTAAGTACGTTTCCTGAAGGAACCACATGTTAAGCACTGTGTAAACATTTTTAAATATTTTTTGGTCAAGCATTCTATTTTATGCAATCATCACTACTGTGTTTTAATACTTACAAATACCTACCAAAATATGAAACACACATTGATATGGGTTATATATGTACAAAGTTAGTGCGTGTTGAACAGAACATGGAGCCGTGTCACCGCTGGTCCTGACCCACATGTTCGTCGTTTTTCTCTACATATCCATGACAGCGTACACATGTCACATGCCAAACACCGACAGAAAACAAGATGGACTAAACAACAGGTTTAACGCCAACATCAAGTGAAAAACGGACTCTGACTGCAAACGGACAAAAGACACAAGACGGTACAATGAAAGTGGGACCAAGCGACGAAGGCGAGAAGACAAGAACATGCACCAGGGAAACTCAATCTCCATCCAACTGTTCAGTCCAGACTCCACAGACACTGACGGCCGGCGTTGACACTGCACTGATGGCATGAGGGTGGATTATATTCAGAGCAAATCAATGATTGATGAAGTAGGGATGGGCAGCGTTCCCTGTAGTACCACATCTACAGACCCTGGTGTCGGGCCAACAGCGCTTGAAAATGCTCTCCAATATAAACACTGACTTTTCCCTTAAAACTTAAAAACCTTTTAAGATTTGGCCAAATTCCTTGATTAGCATTATGAGATGTTATCTCTTGGCTTTTTTTACCATAAGATTAACCAATACGTTTAAAATTAGGCCTTCAGTCTGCTGTGATAATAGGCCTAATACTGGCACTGGGTTGTATCTGCTCGTAGATGCTAATCTATATTTGAGTGATCGCCCATCCCTGCCATGCACAGCCACAACACAGACAGAGATAATCAAGTGTTGGTACCTCTCTCGGTGTAGCGGGTACATTTTACAGCTTGGCGACAACTCCTCTGCGGCAGGACAAGAGGAAAAAGGCACTGAGTTACAAGGTGACACTATCAGGTGCTGCCGAATGAATGTAGAGATGCAAATGTGGAAACAGCTCCTGGATCAGTTTAGATGCACGTCAGAGATAGGACGTGTTTGGTAAAATGACACCCCATTTGGACACGCACTTAATAATGAAATCATTCATGGAACAGGGAATGAACACTATTAAAAGACTCTTAGTCCCAGTGGAGGGTTAATGAGTCCAAACCTCTGAAGCCTTTGAGTCCCTGCATTGGTTTCCTTCATTTATATACATTTTAGTGCAAAGGCAGTGACGCCATCACTGATTCAGGATTTTAATGTACTGTATCATTGAAGGTCCACCACTCCGTCGATGTTTTTGATTGGTCAGTGAAGATCTGCAGCAATGTTCAACTGGATAAAATGGGTTAGTGTAAATTTGACTAGAGTCACAGAGGATGTTAAACAAAAATAACATCATATAAAAATCATGAAAAGAGCTCGACTGTGTTTTCCATGGAGAACATCAGACCTTCAAAATAAGAGTTCTGGACTGGTAGCCTCTAAAAACTGGTGCTGTTTAGAGATACAAGTTTGAGAATTAAAAAAAAAAAGGCAGTTTGAGCTCAATTACAGGATTCTGGAACTTGTTGGTCATTTGTCTGCAAGAAAGAATCTTACTGAACACAGAATTTGAACAGACCCACAAGTGCAAGATAAGCCTTTTTTTTCCAACACACTCTAAAATCCCATTAAATACCCGCCAAGTATTTTTTTGTCATTGCACAAGATAATGACAGAGATATCTTATGATATCCCATAAAAACTGTAACAACAAGATTAATATCAAATAACAGCAGCGGTGTCATAGTTCACAAAAAAGCCATTAACAACACATCATCCAACACTGAAAACCCAAAAGAGTCTCAACAACAGGGATATTAAGTTTTGGAAGCATCACTTGAAATCCGTGTGGATCCTGTCCTCCACCCTTCACTTATGTAACAGTGCATTCAAGTGCTTATCTTTAGTGGCAGATGCTTTGTTTTTGAGAGAGAGAGAGAGAGAGATACCTTTAATCATTTGGTGTTCTGTCTTCATGTAGTCAGTCAGTTAGTTTATTCACATTAAATCAAAAGCTGCTGCAAGTTGCAAAATATTAAACTCAATTTTGGGGATAAAATAATCCTTCAAAGAATATGAACAGTCGTGACCAACCTGAACTTCCTTCTGATGTGTTTCTGTCTAATAAAGTATCATGAATATGTTTTGGAGGAAATTGAAGAGTTTCTCTGAGTCTATTGATGCAGTCATGACACCGGCTTCTCTGCTCTGATAAAAAGCCTAATCTTTGATCTGGTGAAGTGTTCTGTTCTGACACGACTCTGGACAAGTCACCAGTTCATCGCAGGGTCATCATTCACACACATTCATACAGCGAGGCCAGGTGGGTGAAATGTCTTGCCCAAGGACAAAGGCAAGGGAAATGTCTTGCCCAAGGACAGGGCGCATCCACTCCTGGCGCCCTCGTAGGTTTGCCAGTACAGCAGCTCCTTTTTTTTCCTACTTTTAAGTTTTTCTGCCCGACTCTTGTAGTCGTGTTAATTGGACTCTTGGACAACATGGACATGTGTCGTTTTTGAAGTTTTTGAGAGGTAGTAGCTGGTCTGCTACTTCACGGACCCCCTTAACACCAACGTGGGATGGTGATCCAGTCGTCTCCAGGTGGGATGAGCTAGCCACAGCGGTGAACACCAGAGATCAACCCGCGTGACCATGCATCGGAACAGCGGAGCCGGCGTCATGTACCGGGATGCGGAGGTGATGGTATGACCGGGGTTCCATTCGGTTCGGGTGTGTAATGGTATTTCTACCCGCTGTTTCACCACCATGATGGGACCCTAACGGCTAACGAGCTCGGCGCGGGTGCTAAGCTAAGCTAAGCTGTGCGACCCGGCTGTGAAGGACTTCTGGATCAGGACTCCATGGGACTGTTGGTTTTTGGTTGGTTTTCTGCTGTGAGGGCTGACGAAGAATGAGGAGGAGAAGGGGGGAGGACTGGAGGTGCGTGTGAGTGAGCTGTTGCTACCTGTGGCAGCTAGGCTAACGGATAGCGGTTAGCAGCTAATTGGCTATGCTAACGATGCCTACGATGACGGTTGCAACGTCTCAGCTCCAGAACAATGCATCTCTGCCCTCGTTAATGTCATCAACTCTGGGGACTTCAATCATGTATATATTGTCTATGTTGTGCAAGAATTTCAATGGTGTTGAACATCTGCTCTGCCCTTTTTTTCTACTCTGTGCTGCTGCTGCTTTATGACATTTCCTTGCCAGACCATTGGTCTGGACAATGACAATAAAATGAATGAATCTGAATCTGAGAACGGGAACCCTTCGGCTACCAGACGACCTGCTCTACCATCCAATCCATGGCCGCCCCCCAAACCCGCAATGATAGGCAAATGAGACAACAGACAAGAAAAAAAGAAAAAAACGAGCACAAAAAACACAAAACAGATACAATGACTATGAAAAAAACCATAAATAAATGAACCATATGGGCCACTGAGAGATATATTTTGACCTCTGACCTCCTAAGTCCTACAAGCCAATCGCTTTACACCATAAAACTGCCTCTCTGCTCTGACATAAAGCCATTTCTTTGATGTGGTGAATTGTTCATAACCCACAACACTCATTATTAGTGACACTTCAGCACCTGTCTGCACTCAAGTCTTCATCTACTTGAACTTGAAGAGTTTGTGTAATGTCTTTGTTTTTCTACTGATACACTGCAAAAAAATTGTGAACAAAAATAAGCAAATTTGATTGGTTATTGTAAAATACAATTATTCATCTTTTCATGCTCATCATATACGACCCATTTGGACATCCAGAGACTGTAGTTACCATGGAAACACTGTCATCTTCTACAACTTTCAGCTCACCCATGGAGCTGAAACTCCATGGGTTTCAGCAGTGAAACCCATGGAGTTGAATCAGTTGAATCAATGACAGTGGATGACAATGACAGTGGATGGACACACAGGGTTTATGTTCAATGGTACCTTTGCTGAAAATGTCACTTTTTGTGGCTCTGATATAACCCTTGAATTTACTCTGAGTTTTCATGAACATTTACGTGATCAGTGAATTAGCCACATGAAATTTAGACTGAAAAATACAAAGGTTCATAATATCATCAAAGATGATAAAACACTTAAAGAAGGTTAAATATAGAGAAAATTTCATTTGGGAACTGGGTCTTTACGGAATGAAGTATAAATAATTCTGGAAAGAAATTTAGGCCATCAGTCGAGGTAATTAATGGAAAGAGCACCCAGCACCAGCGCAGATGTAAATTACAAGAAAACCCAGACTATGAAGGAATAGACAGTAACAGTGAAGAAATGTTGGTTTAGAAAGACGCAAAAATGCAGAAAACACACACACACATAGGGAAAATAGTAAAACTTCTAATTTGCCCGCAGTGTTTGATGTGTGTTGATAGTGTGGATGAATACTTAAAGGCAAGGTGTACTCAGCAAGAAGGCCTCGGTCTAACACTCGGACACTGGTTTGTGGTCGTGGCTTTAATCACAACTCTCCTCATCCTGGTCTTGGCTTCAGTGGAGGAGCTCCCGGCTGCCTCTGGTCATCTCTGTCAGTGCAGATGATGTCGTGTGCACGTCCAGCGCTTCAACCAAATACTAACCCTCCAACATTTTCACTTGGACTAGTTGATACAGCACAGACACACCATATGGACAAAAGTATGTGGACACATTGAAACCAGGTGGTTGTTTTCCAACAGGGGTCTGTGATACAAATGTCATGACGATGACTAATGTTATAATATAGCTTTATATTTGACTTTTTTCAGCAAGATACATCATTAACTGAACATAAAAACAAGTGCCTCCATCCACTGTCACTAATCATTGTCACTGTTTCCATGTTAACTACGGAGGCTCTGAACGCCCAAAAAAGACACACATGATGTTGATGAAGAGCTCAGAAACTGTCTGAATTATCTGAGTGCACTAAACACTTCATTTCAGTCAGTGTTTTGGGTTGCGTGCAGTTCTTCCGGGCTTCAAGGGTTGATGTATGAAATCCTAGCGGTGCTATTGTTAGACAATAACAGGTGCTATCTACTCCCACCGGATGTGCGCAGAACAGATAAGTATGTGACCCCTAATGTTTGGAAAATATCTCATTTATATCAGAAGGTGGTGTATGTTTGGTTCAGAGCTTCATTTAGTCGACTGGCCACAGATCAGCTCATCTTTTCCAGATTTCCAAACGTTCAGTAATATGTTCCCCTGAGTGTGTTGATTTAATGTGGTCAAAATTGTCCTCTGACTCAAACACCAGCCAGTGGATCCCCCGACTGCCAGACGCGATAAACAAATAAATGGGAAAACAGGAACAGTCCACTGACTTCATATTTAGCGGGCAAATCAGACTCAGCAGAGAAAAACCGAGTCTACCCCAAAGCCTTTCATGTTGGACTTAAGTCTACATATTTAGATTATAATCTACAATTCAACGCTAAGTGGCCTCTGTGTGACAATGAATTAGATGACAGGTTGATTGGAATAATATTTTTGGGAGATATGAGTCATTTTGGAAACACAATGGCCTTAGAGTCAGGTGGAATCAGAAGTACCATTCAACTGTGGTTACCTAGCAACAGATAGACAATAGGGCCACATCAGCGTGGTGTCATATGTCATGTGCAGAAACAGACAAGTCAGCTGAGAGGATATTCAACTGGAAATGCTAGTGGAATTTACCCAGAAAGTAAAGGAACAAACTGCATCAGAGGATCCAGAAACTGTTTTCCCACCCGTCGATGCACTAGATTAGATTAGATTAGATTAGATTAGATTAGATATACCTTTAATTGTCCCACAAAGGGAACTATTGTGTGATATATGTGAAGTACAAACACTAGTGTGACATACTGTATGTCAAGTAGGAACAGCAGCAAAAACAAAGGCTTCAGGGAATAAACGGCTTCAATAAACCAAAACGGACATATTTACTGTGATTTCCCTTTGACCTTAACATTTCATAAACGCTTTCATTCAGACATTAGATGTTTCTAACTGTGCTTCTTCTTGTCATGGGGTCAGAGGTCAAAATAGTGACTTTATACATATGTACGCTCATTTTAAATACTGGCCTTTTATTATTAGTGTAGTGTTCATGATTTATGGTAATAATTATTGACAACGGACAACAGTTTTATCCTGATATTATTTCACTGATCAGTACATTAAAAAGAGGAAGATGGTAAAATCCCTTAAAAACCCAAAGTATAATATTAGAATGAATGGCAATAAATCACCTAAACACAATTCACCGTGGAGAAAAATTCACTTGGAAGTTGCCAGACACAGTTTTTGTTTCTTCCAGAGGTCTTGTCATTGTGCAGCGTCCAACTAAGCTAAGCAAACTGTTGACTTTATAACATCCTTTGATTTTACTCTAAATTTCTACATGATCAGTAAATTAAATGCAGGGAAATTTTCACTGACAAATACAAAAAAATTAGAATAACATGACATTAAATGGTGACAAATCATTTAGGAAACAATCAACACGGAGGCATATTACTTGGAAAACTGCCATAAAACTAGTTCTAGGTGTTTGAGGGCTAATCACACAATAAACCTTAAATATCTCAATGAAAACTGAGACTTTCCTGTTTGTTTTACTGTTTTGCTTTTTGCCCCACAGACGCTTGGTTATGTAAAAATAATTTTAAAAAAAGTAAAATATGGAAAAAAAATTGCATTTGGGAGGATCTACACATGTGAGGCACTCGTACATCTTCACATTTATAACCATGTAAGTGGTCCGAGTAGGCAGCCATTCACCCTGTACCACCGCTGAGCAGAGAGTCCACTTACTGCAAGAGAACTCGTTTTAAAACCACCTCCATTTATGCACGTGTGTGAGTGGTGAAAACCTGGATTTTGACTTCATGACATGTTAAAAACCACTTGAATGCACCCTCATTCGTCATTTGTCTCGTATGAGGCGAGGCTCAGACTCTGCCTGGCCTTAAGGACGTTCAGAGGACACATAAATCATGCCTCTCAAGGGATCGAGACAGAGCATAAATAGAGATACTGTACATACAGCTACGACAAAACAGCAGGGCCACCTCAATGTGCTGCTCTGATTTATTTGAGCTGAGGACTGTCACTGCAAGGTAATGGATTTATTCTGAAAACGCCAAAAGTATGTGGACACGTTGAATCCAGGTGTTTGTTTTCTAACGGGGGTCCGACATAAAAAACAATAATGACTAATGTCAGAATATAGATTTATATTGGGATAAATGTCATTGCACTGGTTAGTTTCGTTTAAATTATGTTAATCTTTTTTACACCCCAGCAGGGATTGTAGGACAGAGGTCAGAGGTCAGCATGTGTCTCTCTGTGACTCATGCGGTCCACTTACTTAAACGTTTTGTTTTTTTGTTCAGTTTTGTTTTATCTTATGTATTGTTTTGGAGGTTTTTTTTGGGGGGGGGGGTTTCTTACATTGTGGGTTTGGGGGTGTCGTCTTGTAGAGTACAAATGTAAATGTATTATTGTCTAAGGAAACAGCTAAGTAACATTATGTTAAATGAAATTCTCTTTGTTTCCAAAATGACTCAGAGATGGTTCAATTTTTCCAACATTGATTATTTTTCTTTTTTTTTTTAATCCATGACTATGGTTCTCAAATATAAGATAAGATACGCATGAACAGGACTGGGGTGGAGCCATGATGTGTCCCGATACTTTTGTCCATGCAGTTTGCATGGATGTGTGCAGCCCTGACAGACATAAAAGAAGACAGATACATTTATTCATTTAAGAAGCATCACTAAACCTGGCCAGAAGGGTGGAGTGTGTGTGTGTGTGTGTGTGTGTGTGTGTGTGTGTGTGTGTGTGTGTGTGTGTGTGTGTGTGTGTGTGTG